>VDFB02281492.1:71949539-71965208 GCA_007258455.2 Sequoia sempervirens
TGTCTCCCTTAAGTGTGTGCACTGGGTATTGAAGAGGTCTTAAAGGGAGAATTATCATATCTTTAATCAAATGGCATGCTACCTTGAGCATAACTCCCTCAAGGACATCCTTGGATTGTTGGACATGAAACAACCAATCAAAATTTAGTTTCTCTCTCCTCATATTAATATATATTACTATTATATTAAATATATATATATTATATTAATTATATTTTGTATTATATAAAAAATATAATTATTATTAATTATTAATAATAATAATTTTATACTTATTTAATAATTTTTTTAAAGAATATAATATATAATTATAATAAGTTGAATAATTATATTATTTATTATGTAAAATATAGCTAATATATACTTAACTATATTGTAGAATATTAAAACCTAGCTAAATGGTGACAAAATTTTGAACTTAATTAGCATACTGTAAAACCTAATGAAACGAGGTTGTAGCTCATCAAATTGGAGAAGTGAAAGGTCAATACCAGTGCCAAGGAAGATTTTGGAGGAGTGAAAACAAGGTCAATGCCAACGCAAAGGAAGAGTTTGGAGTAGTGAAAACAAGGTCAATGCCAACGTAGAGGAAGAGTTTAGAGTAGTGAAAACAAGGTCAATTCAGCGTCGAGGAAGAGTTTGGAGTTAAAACAAGGTCAATACCAGCACTGACGAAGAGTTTGGAGGAGTGAAAACAAGGTCAATATCAGTGCCGAGGAAGAGTTTGGAGGAGTGAAAACAAGGTCAATACCAGTGCTGAGGAAGAGTTTGGAGTTAAAACAAGGTCAATACCAGTGCCAATGAAGAGTTTGGAGGAGTGAAAACAAGGTCAATATCAGCACCGAGGAAGAGTTTGGAGGAGTGAAAACAAGGTCAATACTAGCACCAAGGACGAGGTTGAGGGAACTTAGGAAAAATTGATGACCAAGGGGCAATGAGTATTGTAAGTTTGGCACCCCATTCTCTTTAACCTTCAATTTTCATGCCTAGTTTCCAAAGATCTTCTCGTACATTGGCATCCCCATTCTCGTAAAATGGTATAAAATAAAACAAAATAAAATAAAATAGCTTAGTCTTTCACATTTTTATCCACCAACCTCAGGTCTTGGAAAAACCCCCATAATCTACCCACATCTTGGTTGAGGTCTAGGATTTCATCACACATAGCCTTCATCACATGAGTATGAAGCAATTGTAGACTTAGCCCAAGTATATGCTAGGCTAAGTTAGATCTAATGAATGGAAATAGAGGCATACAATTCTTATTTAATACCTCCATCACAAACATATGCAAGGTGTTGGTTGTTTTTATGGTAAGCAGGTTGATCTTCTAATCTACCTATGGAATTGCCAATTCCAATAAAGGGCAACTCTTAGGACCTGGACCAATTGACGAGGATTTGAAAGACCTCCTACACTTTGGGCTCTGCAAGACCTAGGAGGGTGATCCCTTAATGCGTTTACAACCTCTGCACCATCATCATAAACAACATTAACAACAATAGATAATCTCATTTAATAGCTCAACATAATAGGATAATACCGAATAGAATTGGTTGTTTATCAATAATATCAACTATTTGGAGCATGAGATAACTACACCAACATTTCCTGATGAAGATTGTCATTGATTTGAAATTTGTAGCAAGCTCTAGGTAAAGGAAAATAAATCTTGAACCATACGAATAAGTACAACTTAGATTAGTGCCATATATCCATTGGATGAGTCAAATTTATAAGCATCTAAGGGTTCATGACGATTTAACACATAACATATAAGATCCTTGATAACATTGCTTTAATCTCATCAATATGTATTCTAACTATACTACTTATCAAATCCTTATACAGAACATATCCACCTACAATCCCATTCAAGCATTTTAATTAATTCCTTGAATTAAACCTAAAACAAGAATCATATACACCACAACAGTGAGATAAATGAAACAACCCTTGATCATTTTATTCAAAATTCAGATATGCTTGTACAATGGAGAGAAATGAGTTCAAATTAATCATATCAATTCAAATGCCAGTACTATCATAAAACATCAAATCCCCATGAATTCAAAACCTACTACAAAATGACTCAAAACCTAAATTGCATTTTCCCTAAAACCATCAAACTTTACAATTTGCTCTGCAACTTCATCTAGACTCGACCAAAAATATCTAACTTGCTAACCCATACTTCTGGCCTTAAAATCCTTCTTATAGAAAAAGAAAGAGCAAACAAGCATCGGGCCAGAAAGCACGTGTCACCAGCGAATTGGACCACCTTTTGATATTCCAAAAATTTGTTACAACAACAATCTCCCCAGAGAATCTTCTTGTTCATTGTGCCCGCTGAGAATGGTTGATGTAGCAACAAAAAACTTCTAGAATTATGCACCTAGACTGTCACAAAAAAAATAAATGGAATTTGTTGTAATTGCAATAGCTGATTTGTCAACCGTTAGTAGCCTACTCCTTTTCACTCTTCCTTAGTTAAATATACATTTACCCATTTCTGGTACGCTTCATCAGTTGGCCAATCAAAATTGATCACCTCATTCACCTTGACACTATAAGGTTTGTACTTAACTACCACCTAATTCGCTTCTCTTTCAAAAGACTCCAAAAATGAGCTGGTGCTAATGATTTTGTCCATATAGCTCACCAACAAATCATAATCTAAGTTACCCTATTTTTGAGGGTTTTGTAGTCCAAACATGATATAAAGGGGCTCTTACACTTTTTGTGATTACTGTAGCTTGTTTAAGATGCCCCATGGATATTGTTGTAATTGTAGGATGCATGAATAGGGCGTAGGATGAGAAATAAAGAATGTATAGCTATTGTCCTCAATAGTTTTGTGAAGAAAAGCATATGAAATGAGAGGTTCAAGCCTAGGTTTCAACAAAACATGTATGGGAGATCTGATTTTATGAATTTTTATCCATGTACAGACCTAATGGATTGTTTTTGAACACTGAATATAATGATATACATACACACACACACACACATATATATATGTATGTATGTATGTATGTATGTATGTATATGTATTTTTAAACGTAAATGTAAATGCAATTACTGGATGTTATCCTAGAACAATAAATGCAACATATCATTAAAGAAATCTATATCTATGTATATAAATGTGTATTTCTAAATGCAAAGAGCATATGGTTTTGTAGTGTTATAGATACAACATATCCATAAATTAATGTAATTGAAATTCTAAAGTCTTCAACACATATAATATGAAATCAATCAAACTATTAAACTACATGAGAAATGAATGAAAATGGTAAATGCATATGTATGTGTATTTGTAAATGTAAGCATAAAATAAATAAGAATAATGAAAACTATAAAAGAATACAAGGAAAGGTCTCCTCCCTTCTTGGTAGTGATAACCTCCTCCACACACAACCCTTAAAAATTATGAATAGAGAAATATAATCTTTTAAGAACTCAAAGTTGATTCTCTCCTACCTGATGCAATTAGTCATTTTATCCTTACAAACATTTATAGTGATTACTAGAGGCACATAGACCAATTCTTCATAATAGAAGAATTCAGTCATACTTTTCCAATGATGGCATTATGAGAAAATCTTAGGTTAAATGACTAATTCCTAGCTAAGTTCTTTAAATCATTTCCAACTGTATAAGAGAAGACTGCTGCTATGTGTACTTGGATACCATGGAGAAAGGCTAGATTTTGGGCTCTTTCATCAATCATCCTACCTTAAAACATACCAAAAGTCTCCTAACAATTAGACATAGGAATATTTAATATGACTTAAAAAAATTTTATTGCCAAAGCATAAACTTATGATGACTTAACCAGGCCTAGTACACACTCCCTCCCTATTAACCACTTAGACATATGGAAATTAAATGTAAATTTACTGTTATTTTTAGTCATGTTGGTGTCCAATAAACCACTTGGTGGTGTTTCCATTCAAGTTTATTTACTTGAATGAAGAGAAAAAATACTTTGATTACAATTAGAGAATACATTTGAGGCCTTGGTTGTGTAATTCGTGGACCATAGTCAAATTTAACACTTGTTACAAAGTTTGGGAGTTACAATGTTAAGTAGATTTGATTTGTGATGGACACATTTGGATGGTAGTAACAATAGCTTGCAATCTATCAAGACTTGATTACCTTATAACTTTTGAAATTCTAGCGATGAAATGATAGATTAATCATAATGTCACCTTGGGATCACATCACCATGAAAGAACTTCATCCAACATCCTTATGAGTGCAGGTACCACCAAATAGGTATTTGTCAGATCTTTCTTCCTCGAGTGAGGGAAATTCAGGAAGAGAAGAGGAAAGTGAGATATGTAGTATGTCTAAAAGAGGGAGATCAACTAGAGGTCAAAAGATTAGAAGAAAATTTTGTAAATGCATGGAATTTTTTCTTGTTGAAGGGGGGTCATGTTCTTATGATGATGAGAGCATAGGCGACATCAAGGTGCCCTTGAGGTACAAACATCTACGGAAACAATGGGTACACAAGGAACTTCCTCCAATAAACACTAATTTTTGTGTCAACGAGAGGATATATCGCATAGTGCACCATCGTCATTACATGGTTTGGGCCTATTTTGCATGGACGACATAAAGGTCTGTTACAACAAAGTTACTGAATTGATGGAGTATGTTGGACCCTATTATAGTTACAAAGATTGGATGCAATTGGTTCGATATACACGAAGTATGCATAGGTATGCACTATTAGCAAGTTATATACAACTAAAAGATAAGGATCAAAATAAAGGAGTGGCTATGTACATTGATGGAAGACCAAAAGCATCAGGGAATATTGTAGGGTTTATAAAAAGTACATGACTTGGGTCAACAAATAAGCCATCCAATTGCATATTTAAGGCGCGTGAGGGAAACCATGTATTCGTATGTGCAATAAAATCAATAATTGTAGGGGAAGAGTTTCTAATCAATTACAATTTGAATCACTTAGTTACAAACACAGTTACTAATGGGGGTGGTATGTACTATGTACCATTTTACCCAACCTCCAATTAATGACTCCAATATACCATTTTATTCTTATGTTTTTTTTTCGTAAGTCTATTGGTTTCATTTTGGTAATATTTTTTAGATTTAATTTTTGTCATAGGGGGACATTGATCATATGAAGAAGGCTCTAGTCCAGAGAACAGATCACAATATATCTTCAGGTGCTTCTACCCGACAGGTTTACCTCATTGTAATTGTAGAAATTAGATATGAGCAAAATGTTTTATTATTATGTTTTTTTCATAAGTTTTTTGGGTTAATTTCGATAATGTTTTTAATATTCTTGTTGCAGTCAACTGATTGGGGAAAGGCACCAGAAGTAGACGAGAGCATCCATAGTAAGGTGTAGTCAATATTTTGTGATGATGACATCGCTTATTCAGCAAACCCTCTTGATACGATAAAGAAGATCCAAAAAAAATGCAATGAAGAAATAGTTAAGTTGATGTTTATAGTGCCTCAAATAGATGAGATAAGAGAGAGGGTTAAAATATTGACTGAGAGATTACAAAACTTGCAAGTAAGCTGTCATGAGGTCTTTAATTATAACATAAGTTCATTCATGATTTTATATTTTGTACTGTTTTATGTCATGAACTAAAATATGTGTTGTTTTTATAGGGTTATTTGCCTCCTAATGATGCTCTTGGCCATGATTAGGGTACTGCAAGTGCTGCCCGAGGAGTAGGGGTTGGTACAAGTGTCCATCCTGATCTTCCTACGCATACATCACATCATCTGACCCCATCATTTGTGCCTATATTGTCATCCAAAGTGTCAGCAACACATGCCATGCAGGCATCGGTTAATGCACCCTCTGGCAGCAAACACATTCTAGAACATGTGTCAGGACATGTACCTGGGGATGCAGAGGCCACTAGTACTGGTGATGTTTTAGCAGCATTTCCTGGATCTTCCCGTATTACTAGTATGGGAACATTTTTGGTCACACTTGTGGTGACCAAGGATTTTGTTCCCATGAAGATAGAGAAGGTCCCAGGTACTTTAAAATGTTTTAATTATTATTATATATAATCCAATTGAAATTTACTTATTGATCACTCTTTTTAGAATATTGATCCCATGATCATTTTGTAGGAAATGATGTTTTTTATAAACATCTAAGTGATATTACATTGGAGCTCTTCGGGTCCACCATATGTACACGGTGGAATGCCCAAAAGCAAGATTTAAAAGAGGAGCTGATTAACCATTTAGTTGTGTTGTTCGGTGATAAAACATTCAATTGAACCGAGGTCCTTAGGAAAGTTGGTACCTATCTATAATATGTGAGGAACCAATATAGGTCACATTTAGAGAAGAAAAAAAAGTATGAGCATCCCCCCATGATTCCAGAGAGGGAGTGGAAAGACCTGGTGTCAGATGGAAAGGAGAAGGCTGAAAAGAAAAAAGGAAAGACACCACCAGGCCAAGGAAGGTATATGATACTATCAAAAATGTAATTATATATTGATTACTCTTTCTTTTTACATAATCTAACATATTTCAAACTTTTCATAGGCTTCCTGACACATCGAAGGAAAAAAAGGCAAGACTAGAAAAACACAGGCAACACAAACTTGGCTCTGGTGGCTATATGAAATTAGCCGCACAAATTGTAAGAATCAATAAATGAAATATAGTATCCAAATAATAAATTGAAAATAATTTTGGTTTTATCACACCATAGAAGCAAAATTCATGATCTTATTGAAAAATGTAGGGCTCTGAATTCAATAGAGTGCCCACAAAAGATGACCTAAATATTTCTTTCCAACAAGTCTATGGATTCGTGGCTGAATGCCTAAGAGTCTTGACTGGGCAAACACAACCTTCCACTACATCCGACATGCAGGTAAATAAACTCAATAAAGTTTATTTAAAATTGAATACTTGTGCAATCTATTCAATATTAATTTCCACCATAAAGTAATTACATTCCTATTTGTTTTAAACATTCAAGCAATGATAATATTGCACATGACATTGGAATGCAGCATGGTGAGGTGGAGCACAACTCAAGATGAAGGTCATGGTGTGCATCCGTACTAGAGCATGTAGAGAGCATGATCAAGATAGAGAAGATTAGGAACATGATGTGGCCCCATCAGATAAAGAGGACCACTCTAAAGTTCTTTTAAACATATTTAATTGTATTGGTGTATTAATTAATGTAACCTTTCAGTGTTTCAACTTTAGAGCATGTAGAGCGTGATCAACGTGTTGAGCATGATCAGGCTAGAGAAGATCAGGTACATGATGTGGCCCCATCAGGTAAAGAGGACCACTCTCATGTTCTCTTAAACATATTTAATTTCAATTGGTGTATTAATTAATGTAAACTTTCGTGTTTCAGCTGCAAATCAGGATTTAGAGGGTGTTCAACATGTTGAGCATCAGTCTATAACAAAAGTTCAGGAACATGATGTGGACCCATCAGGTAAAGAGAACCACTCTAATGTTCTTTTAATTAATGAAATGCTTGTAACAATAATAATAAAACATATCAATTTAACATTTCTTTCTTATTGTAGCAGACCCCCCCTTGCAGTGGTGTCCACGTCATGAGCAGATGACTAGGCGTACATTAAGATCATAAGCAGAGGGCATAACAACTAAAGGGGGGACAAATATTGATTTAGAAAATGGTACTCCACTTCAGATTTTTGTAGCTTTAAAAAAAAAAAAAAAGTGATTGTAATCATATCATGACAACCATATTTTTGATAATATGCAAAAACTAAAAGAATGAATATTATATGTTAATGAATGAATGTGAATATGTTAATTAATGAATGTTATATGTTAATGAATGAATGTTATATGTTATTAATGGATGAATCAATGTTATATGTTATTAATGGATGAATGAATGAATGTGATATGTTATTAATGGATGAATGAACGATTAATGTTATATGACTGGGTATGGGGAATTGAGAGTGATGTGAGGGGGGGAAAATGAGCTTCCACCATCACGTAGTTGGCCCTATTAAGTAGAGAATATTAAACTATTCTTGAAACCAGGAGAACCTCAATAAGGTAATGCACTTTTCAATATAAGAAATGCATCATTTGAAGCATCAAACCAATATGTAAAGATGAAAGAAAGTGCTAAATTTTCACTATGGTGGCTGAAAAATGATTCTTTATACCTTGAATCCATGCTCTATATCATAATTTGAAGTTGTTTCCATTCCAATGTTTTGAGTTTAGTTTGTTTGTATGGCTTTGTATGAATACCACATTGTGTTGTGTGTGGATTTGGTTTCAAAGCTCTGTTTCTTCTTCTTTTAGTGGTGACATAACTCTAAAATTTGACTTTTGTGCATAATAGGTTAGTGGAAAAATTGACAGCTCTAAAGGGTTTAGAGGCTCGATTGAGATAGATACATGGATATTTGGATCTTGTTGTTGATGGGAGGCTTTGACTTAACTATGAAATTTCGTACCATCTGCAGTATGCAAAAGTTTCTCTACTTAAATTCATTCTTGATCATAAATGTTGTAAATGATATTAATGCTTCAAACTTAAGATTTGTTTCATTGTTATAATGATCAAAATGTTATACTTTGCTATACATTCAAGCATTCTCTTTCCCCTACCCTTTTCTCTCCCCCCTCCTTTTAAGAATTTTCTTTGTCATAAAAGATTCACATTTTTGTCTCGTTTACACAAATTTATCTGAAGTGCTAGGAGTGAATAAAGATATGTAAAAGATGATGGATTATGTCTCAAAAAATAATTCCCATCTTATAGCTAATTAAATCCTTAATATTTGAATAGTTTAGAGCTTGAATAATTCTTGTATATGCATGTGTAGCAATAAGGGAGCCTATGTGAAGATTGAAATTTAAAACATCACTTTGGTATTTTTCCTTAGGCGGTGAAATGATATTTTGAGTAATACAAACCTACACATTGATATTTTTTGGCATTGCATTGAAGAAATTTTTTTTTCTTATACCTACCCTCGGCTAGACATGGAGGTATATAATATTGGTTACTAGGTTTATTCTGTAAGTAGTTAATTTCTGGAGGAAGACTAAAATATTCTTAATGTCTGTGTCAAGTGTGAAAGCATGAATCACTTGCTGAAGGCACCATTTTGTATTCATCCAAAAACTAGTTTGTTTTTTTTTTTTTATGTTTCTTGCATGTATTATTTTTAGGCTCTAGAGATGTAGCTCGACTCTTTCCTATGCACTTTTCATCTATTTTGATGATTACAGTAGATTGTCCTCATAATTTTTCATGTAGATATGTTTGTAACCTTATTTTGTACCAATCAATTTGAAAACCACTCACATATTAAGGACTATTTCACTAACTTGTAGTCATCCATTACTTCATATGTTGTAGGTTGTGTCTATGTGCTAATAAATCCTAATGATTGCAAGAACTTTAATCCTACAAGTGTACCCAATCTTTCTCAAGTAAAAGTCTTACCTTATTTTATAGCACTTTAAATGGTTAATTGAAGGTGCTTCTTTAGATCTGAGATAGTTGAACCTTGGATTAAAATATGGTATTAGATGGGCAACATGATGATAAAACTGAGGTCCATTGAACACAAATTACAAACATAATTTACTAGACTATGAATAGTGTCACAATTATAATTATTTCTCCTTTACCTACCTCTGCATTAATGAAAAAGATAGCAGATATTGGAAGTTCATTACATGTCTCATGTATGTGTTATTATTTTAATTTTGTTTAAGTTGTTCAAGAGCTTGATTAGGTCAAGAATATGTTCTACAAGCTCTATTCTCTTGACACTACTCAACATTTTCCCTACACATTTTCTCTTCAATCTAGAAGTTTCTTAACTCCTTCCCTTGTTAGCCCTTGGTTGTTCTCAAGTGTAATGCTTTTTCTATGCATCTTGCAGTCTGTATGTATGATTAGTCATCTCAAGTGTAATTCTTTTTCTATGCATCTTGCAGTCTGTATGTATGATCAGTCATCAGTCTCCGCGATGGTACATTTCAACAAATATATTTTTTAAATTTTTTTGCATTGTTTCATCGCAATTTTGACAAAAACCACTGACGAATCACTGAAAAGGTCCAACGAAGTTGCTATAGCTGCGACGAAGGCTTCGTCGTAACTCCTTGCCCATTTCGTCACAATTTCAACAAACTTTTGTTGTTGTTTCAATGCTACTCCTTGCCCATTTTGTCGAAATGGTGACAAACTTTTGGTGTTGTTTCGACGATACTCCTTTCCCATTTTGTTGAAATTGTGAAGAACTTTTGGTGTTGTTTCGACGCTACTCCTTTCCCATTTTGTCGAAATGGTGACAAACTTCTGGTGTTGTTTCAACGCTACTCCTTGCCCATTTCGTCAAAATGGCGATGAACTTCTAGTGTTGTTTCGACGCTAATCCTTGCCCATTTCGTCAAAGTTGCGATGAATTTCTGGTGTTGTTTCGACACTACTCCTTGCCCATTTCATTGAAATGGCGACGAACTTCTGGTGTAATTCGTCAGTGGATATAAGAAGTTTTCGTTGATATTCCAACGAATATCTAAGTCATTTTATGATGCTGACCACCGACGAATCTGTGCCATTATTTCGATGTTTAATTCGTCGTTATCCTTTCGATGAAAAAGTAGCAATGGAAATATTTTTGTCATTTCATCACTTTTCTGACAAAGATTTGTCGAATGACTGACGAATGTCCGTCAAAAAATGGTGCCGAATTCAGTAGTGTGTGTATGGCTCACTAGCCTTTTTGCATCTTTTTGTTATTTTATTTTTCTTTTTATGTGTGTATCATGTTCCCTCATATTGTGCATTTTATTTTCTCTCTCTTTGTGCACTTCTTCTATTTTTACCTCTATTCTTCTATATGTCATACATCACTTTTTGCCTTTTTCACTTTTTCATTTTTGTTTTGTGTTTTCCCTTCGGGGATGACGCAAAGCGTGGAGATTCCCTATGTCTCTTCCATGTTGACCCAAAAGTTCCCTGTTTCATTTTCTTTTCTTTTGTATTCCTTTTGGGGATGACACAAAACATTGAGACCAAAATGTCTCCTTCATGTTGACCCAAAAAAATTTCTTTTTCACCTTTCGCTTTTCACTTTTTTTTTTGTTTTCCTTTTGGGGATGATGCAAATCATTGAGACCGCAATGTCTCTTTCATGTTGACCCAAACCAGACTTCCCTTTTCTTTTGTTTTCACTCTCTATGTGTTATTCTTCTTGTTCTATGTGCTTTGGGGAATGATGATAGTTATGAACTTTTTAATAAAAACATTGCAGTAACGAGCATACTGACCCCAAATCCATAGATCCCTTATGTGTTTGGTGTTTCTCCTTTGGGGTAAACCCCTCTTTCTTTTCTATTTCTTTCTCTTTTACATGATGCAACCTTGCTTGAGAACATATGACTTGGAATAGGGGCTTTTTGACTTGGCTCTCATGTCTTCTTTTTATTTGCATTTTCCCTTTGCTAATTAAAGTAATTGCTCACAGAACAATGTGTAGCAATTCCTTTAAAGTGGGGGCATACATTGGCACTATTCCTTTCTTGCTTCTTAGTGTAGCCTTGTTATTTCATTTGATGCATTTGTTACTTTGTGGATGATAGTGGGTGTGATGTCCTTCATAAGTGTGATCTATCTTAGCATACTACATTCCTCTTAGTGGCCTGATGTGACACACTGCATCCCCTATGATGTGAATCTATTATTCTTTAATTGGTCCTCTCTTGGAGACATTAGACACAATGTTCCCTAAGTGATAGACCTTGCATGATCGTAGCAAGACTCCTTTGAACATTTTCCTTTTTCCTTTTTATACTTTTTACATATTTACCTTTTTACCACCATGCATAATGCAACTTGCATGCCTGTAGTACCATCCTATTCAAACCTTTTTCTTTGTGGTGCCTTATTAAAGTTATCAAGAGGCATAACATTGGTATGGTTGAGCGGAAGCCCACTCAACAGCATGACTTTCCCCATAGCCACCTTTGTGTTTGTGAATGCATACAAACTAGTGTATGTTTCTCTTTTGGGCCTTCTCACCCAACAGATAGCCATGAATTCTATCACCCCAAACTGAGTATACATTTTTTTCTTTCTTAGACAAACAACCTAGATCTGATCTACAACTAGCTAGACAAATTATCAAAGCTTGATCTAACCTCTTTCCCTCTTCTTTCTCATCTTCATGTGCATTCCTTTGTTCTTATGTTTAGTTAGCCATGGGATCTTCATCCTAGGGACTTGATCATCTCTCTTGATCGTTGTTATTCCATCTTGCTAATCATAAGTGCATTTGGAATTCTTTCTTGATATTCATGGTTACTTTAGTGTGAGTCTGAAGCAAGTTCATCCTCTCACTAAATTGGGGGCTAAATGTTCCATAGAAAAATGGCTCATTGACATTTTCATGGTCATTTAGGTCTTGATTTCTTAGTATTTGATCTATTTTGCTTGATTTAATGATGAAATATGACTTAAATATTCACATTAAATACTAAATATTCAAATTATTGATGTCTTGTGATAGTGCTATGAAGTGTTGTAAAATATTTCTACACTTTCTAGACTCTATTTATCATAATTCATCTAAATATCACCTTTTTATTCATCATCAAGTCCTATTTTGAAGTGTTGTAAAGTCTTGTAACAAAGATTCACAATTTTCTAGGCATATTTCCCTTATTTACACCTTTCTTATGTCTTTTATGACCCCTTTATACACTTATACGACACATTTAAGTGTATTTTTTAATGTAAACCCAACAAACAATATTAAATGCAAGTTAATTCCCAACACCCTTTCACAAGCCTAGGGTGGGACCCATTCGCCATGGGTGGTGAATGAGTCCCCCTTGGCTCCAAATTCAAAAAAATTCAAAATTTCTTTTGGGTTTTTATTCAAAATTACCTTATGTCAACTTGTGATGTATTATCGGGTTACTAAGGCACAAGTGTGTATAAATAAGTTATTTTTTCTCATTATTCACCCCCATTAATCTTAGTTTTCATTCAAGCATTCAAGCATTTCATCCCTAAGCATTTCACATCTTTTATCAAGTAGTAATCAAATGCTTTGGAGCTTCCATTGCATTATCTTTAGATTTCTTCAATAAGGGTTTGGTAAGTGAGCATTTATATGTTATTTTTTTTATCATTTCCTTCATATTTCATTTTATTATCAAGGGTTTGATTACCAAAGTGGGATTTGACCAAGGCAAATCCCTATAACCTAAACCTTATCCATTTTTCCCCTCTGGCATGTGTGTTTGCAGATTTATCAAGTAAAAAGGTGTTGAAAGGTGGTCAACAAGTCAACAAAGCATTCTAAGTCAACACCAACCTATTTCAAGCTTTGAGAAGACCTACATGTTTTCTGTAGATTTGACTTCGGCAACCCGACAGGAACATAATTGTAGATCTGGGCCCACAGTCCTAATTCCTGAATCCAAAGAATTTTGGGAGAGGACAAATTCACCATCTGTGGCAAATGAGTCCCACCTTAGAGCTGAAAAGGTGATTTTGTCAGATTCTGGATCTCGACACTCAAAAACCAGTTTCCAACAGTTTTCACCAAGAGTAGGACTGATTCACCATCAGTGGTGAATGAGTCCCACTATTGATTTTCAATGATTTCATACAACATTTAGAATATTCTAGATTCCTCATTCTCTATCTCGATGCACTCTGATTTAGCCTTCTCTCTTTTTGTTTTGCACTTTTTTCATATTTAGTTCATTCTTGCATACCTCACTATGTTTTCAAGCATTGCATTTTACATTCATAGTTAGTTTATTACATTGCTTCGTTTCATTTATAGCATTTCATTTAGCATCTTGCATCCTTATTTGAGTGAGCCCTTCAATTTTGGTATTGGTAGAGTGTGGCCTAGAGGATTCTATCTCTCTTCTTTTAGGTGAAATATCCTAAGAGTGTAAGAGGACATAGAACCTTCCTCTCCCATTCCATCTAAATATCCTGAAAATTGGAATACCTAGTTTGTAGAGTATGTTCAAAATGACTTATTTACAAAGAGAAAAGGGAGTCATCTTATTCAAAATTATTTTTAGAGATGTGGAGAAACACTATCAAAAAATCATTTTCATTGTTTAATAGATGTCCATTGCTTATTACAAAGCTCTTGTTTTAATGCAATTGTACATGGTCAATTGAAATTATTTCTTAGAGATGATTGATTATATTAAAATTCACATGTTTTGCACACCCCGATAATATCTCTAACCTAAAATAGGAAAAATAATTGTATAAATTGATAGTAAAGCTTAAAACCTTCAAAATTCTATTGCTAAATGTAAATTAAAACTCTATCATACAAAGACCCAAAATTGTGCTCTAGACCAAACATGCCTAATATTGATCTCCTCTTTTTCATGGGTTTTAGTAGCCTCATACATTTGAAGAATTAGGTAATTATGATTTGACATAGTTCTCTTTTAGTTATAGAACTTAAAGAAAATATATTTCTTGCTAGGAATTCTGAAAGGGAGGTCCAAAAATGCTCTTTAATATAGTTTTTAATAGACTAGAATTCACTGCTCTTTTGAGAATTGTGTGCACATCTACATTTTGCATTGGTAGTTCCAACTACAACACTTAATGAAATTCCTCTATCTTTCATGCTTTAAAGGATGTCCACACCATTCTCCCTCACTAAACTTCTATCACATCATTAATATTTTCTTCCACCTATTCCTTTGTAGAAAATAGATGATATACCATCCCCAATAGGGTTTTATAAGCCTATTTCCTCTAACAACGTACCTACCTTCTCCAATCACATTCATCCAATGTATGTTTTGGAATAAATGAGGTATATGTAAAATAATTTTTATCACTTATGTGATGAAAATTAGTCCTTGCAACAAGTACTTAGACAATGGAAGCTAAATGGTATCTTCATCAAAATAAAGTAATAGTTGTAATTTTGAAATTTGGATATTCATGTCAATTTATATTTAGTTTTTGCCCCATTTTGATAGAATGTCTTAAAGTAATTATATGGTAATGAGTGATAGGCTCTTGTGTTTAGTTGGGCTTATTCTCTATCTTTCATCTTGTAGATAACCATTTTCCTTCTTTAGATGGATTTCAAAACAATGAAAACATATAAACCAAGTATCAACCAATATGCATCCCTCATTATTTTACCCAACTTTTGAATTTTCATCTAAATATATCTTTTATTTAACTTCATTTATTACCATATTCATATCATAGGAATGCCAATAAGTATACATGACAAGTAAATTTTATTAGTATTTAATTTATAATTTAAATTAAATATTTAATCTTTGTAAAAATGTGTTATTTAATTTTTTTTATTGGATATTAATTACTACAGAGCAATATATCCTTCTAAGATGGGGTCTTAATGATGACATAATAAGATGATATCAAGTCTGTCCTTATTCTAGCATCAAACAAAGGTGTTGTTGAGCACCATTAACAAATAGAGAAGTGTACCGATCCATGATAATTTAAAATTGAGCACTAATAACAAATGTGACAACAAATAATGCTTATTGGCAGGAAGTAAGGAAGAGCAATAGTTATGAGTAAAATATTAAACAATAATGATCATATAATGATAAACATAATAATAT
>VDFB02281492.1:71965308-72017170 GCA_007258455.2 Sequoia sempervirens
TAAAAGCTCAGTGTTGATAGAAGGGTATGAATTAGACGAGTCCTCTTGCAAAGAAGAAGAGAAGGATGACGATAAGGAAAAATAAGTGTAGGTTGAAGAGGCAGAAGCTTTGGAAAGGATCCATAAGACCCCTAAGTATGTCCAAAAGAAACATTCTAAAGATTAGATCATTGGTGACAAAATAATAAGTGTATTGAAAAGAAGAAAGGCTACTATGATAGAAGAATGAGTGAATTTATGTTTACTTTCCAAAGTTGAACCTAAAACAGTGATTGAGGCATGAAAAGATTAATTTTGGATCAAGGCTATGGAAAAAGAATTGATGTAGATTGAGAAGAATATGACTTGGGAGCTTGTCCCAAGACTAGCAAACAAGAATGTGATTAGAACTAAATGGGCGTTCTAGAAAAAATTGAATGAAAATGGAGAAGTTGTTAGGAACAAGGAAATATTTGTGTAAAGGCTACTCACAAGTAGAAGGAATAGAATTTCAAAAGACATTTGCTCTGGTGGGAAGGATGGAGGCTATTAGGATGTTTTTGGCTTTTGCAATACATAAGGATTTCAAAGTTTATCAGATGGATGTGAAGTTTGCATTCTTGAATGGTGAGTTAGAAGAAGAGGTATACATTGAACAGCCCAAACGTTTTAAGTTATCAGATAATCCTAATATGGTATGTAGATTGAAGAATGAATTATATGGGCTCAAGCAAGCTCCTAGAGCTTGGTATGCAAGATTGGATAAGTACTTGTTGCAGTAGGGATTCAATAAAGGTTTCACAGATAACAATCTTTATTTTAAAGTTGAGAAAAATCAAATCTTGATTGTGGTTGTGTATGATGATGATATAATCTTTGGAGGAAATGAAAATATGTGCAAGAGATTCATAAAAGAGATGCAAAAAGAGTTTGAGATGTCTATGTTTAGGGAGATTAATGTCTTCCTTGGGCTACAAACCAATCAGATAGGGAAAGGAATATTCACATCACAATCAAAGTATGTCAAGGAAATGTTGAAGAAGTTTGTAATGGAAGACTCTAAACCGGTATGTACTCCTATGGTTACTAGTTGCAAGTTGAGTAAGAATGAAGAATCTCATAAAGCTGATCAAAGCAAGTATAGATCAATGATTGATGGACTGCTATACCTAATTGCTACTGGACCATATATAATGCATGCAGTTTGTCTTGTGGCTATATTTCAAGATCCCAGAGAGTCACATGTGGCGGAAATAAAGAGAATATTCAGATACTTGGATGGCACTTCGGAACATGGTTTATGGTATCCAGAGGATACTGATTTCTCTCTAAATATTTATATAGATGCAGATTGGGTAGGTTGTGTGGATGATAGAAGAAGTACAAGTGGTGGTTCTTTCTCTCTTGGAATTAGATTGGTGTCTTGGCTAAGAAAGAAGTAGGATTTAGTGTCATTATCTACTGTAGAGGCATAATACATTGTTGCAATATCAAGCTACGCACAGGTGTTGTGGATGAAGCAAATATTGAAGGATATCAAAGTGACATATGATGAACCAATTTCTATCTTATGTGATAACACAAGTTCTATCAATCTTTCAAAGAATCTGGTAATGCATTCAAGGACAAAGTATATTTCAATCTGGTATCACTTTTTGAGAGAAAAAGTTGTAGAGAATGAGGTGAAGTTGGGGTATGTGCCCACTAAGGATCAAGTTGCTTATATCTTCACAAAGACTCTTCCTAAAGATACATTTGAGTATCTCCAGGACAATTTAGGGGTTATTTTCCCTCCTTTCAATTATATGCATAAGGTCATGCATCAGTCCAGTGGACTTCAAGATTCATTCTTTGTTCTGGATTGATATTTGTGGCTACCTCTCAGGGGGAGTAGGTAGTAGCATTTTTTATCCTTGCAGTCAAGGGGAGTAAGTGTTGTAATTGTGTGGGAAGAGAGTAAGCATGCAGATATTGTCCTTTGTCAAGTTTTGTCAAAGGGTATGAGTAGAAAAAGAAAAGTGTAGGTTGCAATTGTTGTCGGTTGATGCAACATATTGTGGGAGTGTGCAAAGAAGTGAACATAAAGTTGCAAAGAAAGTATAGGTGAGATTGATGTCAAACAGGAAGCAAAGAAAAGAAAACATGTCTTTCCCTTTACCATTGATGTTAAAGGGGGAGAGAAAGTTAGCTAAAAAACCATATGAAGAAAGGTAGAGAGAAGTCCTATAACAGAGAAAGTGTTGGAAAGAGTAGATGCTTATGTAAGAGGGAGCAGTGTGCAATGTGTGGAAGTGATCAAAGTTGTTATTGATGGTTTTTCATCATGTGTTGCCATCAATGACAAAGGGGGAGATTATTGGAAGTTTTTGTTGTCATTGATGTCAACAGATCTTTGTTGTTGCATTAATGTCAACCTATGGAGATGCTTTGATTGGTTGCATTATGTTGTCATTAGTAGTATCATTGATGTAAACCTCTAGTGTTTCTTTGATGAGCATATGCGTGTATATTTTCAACCTCTTGTGTGGTTGAGATGTTGAGAAAGTTTTGCAGATGTTGAGATGGTGTTTGTGGTGCTTGGTTTCCAAGTGCTTTTGAGAAAATTTGAATAAAAGAGGAAACAATGTGGCAGAGTGGTGCTCAATGTTTTGCTCTACATGTTTTCATGATTGAAGATTTGCTTGTGTTGTTAGGATATGTTGATTAGAGGTGTTATACACAAAATTTTAGGTTATGGATAGTTCGACAAAAGAAGTTGTGTTCACCAGTGTGTGAACTATGATGCAATGTTGTCTAGGAGAAATGGTTTTTCTTCACATTTCTTTGCATTGTGGTTTCTAGTTTTGCATATCTATCTTTAGTATGAGTATGATGTTGCAAAGGATTTGTTGGATTTCAATGTGTTGATGGAATATTCTAGATTGTGTTTAATTGATAAGCGTGGTCCATGAATTGTCTTTGGATTTGGTGAAGTGTGTACTTAAATGTTTAATGGTGTTAACACTGGTTTACCTGACCTTAGGTGTTTAAACTGATTATGGATATTCTTTAGTGTTTGTGGAAGTGTGGTATGGCATGTATACATGGATTTAGGTATGAGTTAAGGTGTTATGTGGTTTTCCTTAATTCCTCTCCACCATAGGAATGTTTTGGTGTTGACCTAATTTGAATTTGCACATTTAAAGTGCATAGCCAATCTTGAAAGATGTTTTTTAGGTTGTGAATGGTATAAAGGCAAGGTGAATTGTTGGAGAAGTGTGTGTAGATGCGAGGAATGTGTTGAGATGCAAATTTAATCAGATGCAGAGATCTAAAGTGTGAGCTTAATGCCCATGACTCCAATGTAGTGAGTAGAAGGGTCTACATTTTGCAAAGTACATAAAGTTTCTGATAGTAGTGAGCTAGAGGTTATTGATGGTGCAAAGTTTTAGTGGTGGATATTCTCTATTGCACTAATATGGATTTCTCATCGTAACTGTTGGTTCTTTTAAATTCCAGCCAAATCTTTAAGGCAGCCTATGGATTTTCCAATTCCACTAATTAGCAACCTAAAAGGGGTTGGCCAATGAATGACATAAAGCAATTTAGCTTTCCTCCCACACTTCAGGTTTTGCAAGGCCCGAGAGGGTGATCCCACAATGCACTTATAACATTCCTTCACAATATTTCCATATACATTGCATATTAAGCAGATACATCCTCATATTCATGACTCGACAAGTGACAATTTGCAAGAATTTGGAAAATTCTTTACACCTTTATAACTTGGAGTAGAGAATGGACAATTTGAATGAGAACTATAACACCCATCATCATTATGAGTATGATTTTAATTAAATGAATTGTTCTTTAACATGATCTAGTTGATCCGATATGTTTGAATTCGCTTGGTACATAGAACAATGCATTATCCTAGGGTGGTGAGGTCAAATTCACAACAAACTATAGTGCAATAATAATGGCATTCGATATTTATAGACTATTATGGATTTGCATTACAAATTCATAACCCAGATGTTCCAAATAGAAAATACTTAAAGATCTTATGACTTAACACACAAACCAGTGACTGCATCAAAGCATTTTAATCAATTACTTGAATTGAAGCACAAATGCAAACACACATCCAACCATGTTAATTGGAGACCAATAAAACAATCTTTAATCATTTCATTGTTGATTCATGAACAAATACATAGGAGACAATTTGCTTGAAATTTTCCATTATCAATTCCAAATGCTATATTTGTTGCAAAACATTTAAGTTGACTATAAATATAAACTCATAACCTAAGATTCAACGAGAAATTCTATATCCTTGTACAATTATTACACTTCATGAAAATACTACTAAGACTACGTGAGATCAACTGAAAATTTTCAAAGACCCTTACATAGTAGCCTTGAATTCCCTTTTATAAGATTAAGCTCAAGCAAACAAGCTTCAGGCTATTGGCCAGTCATATTACATTTCAATTTATATTTCAAAGTATTTCATTTCATTTAAGACCCCAGATGGTTACATTTACACTTCAAGAAATGGGGGGAAAATACAACAAGACAAAAAACCAACAAAAGCCTACTGAACCCTTATCCTCATTGTTTGAGAATTTCACGTCATCACATCATTCATCCAAGAGCATGAAATATGAAAGCAAAAGAAAACATAAAGCAAAGAGAAGAACTTGGTTGGATTACCACATGCATTTTCTAATTGAGAGGATATGGATTTTTTTTTAAATAATTTATTTCAAAGGCCAAACCTGTATTATACTTGACTATGTTCTATATCCATCCCACCACCCTTATGGCTTATTCAACATATTTTTCCAACAAATTCTTGTATTCGTCCTCTATGCCAGTTGATATCCAATAGTTTCTGCACCTTTGTGCTATATGCATTATATCTTGCATCAATTGTCACCCGAGCCTCTTAAACAAAGGTGTCCATGCCTATTTCAACCTTGATGAAGTTGCCAATTAAGACATTGAGCACTGACAAGTCTAACTTATCATCAATATACACCATCTGAGACACACTGGCTGTCTGATTCTTGAACATGGCTCTCCATGAGGCATACTCTTTTATTTCTCCATCTTCATCAAGGATTTTTGGTACACCTTATTCTTCCATATCCCTTAAGGCTTTTATTTTACCTTGTAGTTGCCCACCAATTCCTTCATGGAAACCCATGACTTCACCAATGGTTTCAATTCCTTTGATTGTGTCAGGAAGATGTGTTAGAGCTTCAGAATCTCCCTTTGCATTTGTTTGAATCTCCTTTAGACTATTCAATCTGCTGCTCCACTTATTCCAAGTGCTCATGAAAACTTCTTGGCCATGCTAAAAGTTTCCATATGCTAGATACCTTTGCAAGTTAACTATGTGGTTTCTTCCTTAAGAGAAATTTTGGACCATCTATAACCTAGGATACCTTCAGCCATATCCTTAGTAATATCGCTCATGCTTTCTTGAAGCTTGTTCTTCTCAGACTTAGTTGCTTAGAGCTCCTTCTTCAATGCATCAATCCTCAATTTTAGGGTATCCTTATCTTGTTGTGAAGTACCAGATGGAGAAGTAGACAAGGCCCTATGACTTGCCTTGGCCATAGTGGCTTTCACTTTGTTATACTCCTCAACTAATTTATTGTGTTTATCCAACAATTTCATATATCTGGCCTGAGTAATTTATGCAATGTCAATACTCAACATAGCTGAGTGCATTGTTAACCTTGCAGCTTGTAGAGCTATCATCTTTGAATCTCTTCCTATGATCAATTATCTTGAAAGGCCAGTCATTGTTCTACTGAGTCTGCACCTCCCTGAATCGGGTTTTAATGGCCAAATGGGTAGTGCATGTAAATTGGGGCTGAACCCCAAACCAAAAGTATTCTCATCAAAAGCTTCTTTAGACACCATAGCATTTGGGTCATTCCTAATTGCATCTAGAGTGATTATGGAGGATAGGTTCCATCCTAGGTTCACCATCATCCCACTATCTTTAACCAATCTTCTAGCCTCCATAGGATTCATTTGCTCAATTTCTCAAACAATCTCTTCCTCAGTCTTCTTTTTGACCTCTTCTTGTTGTGAGGAATCAACTCCCTCTTGTGTATTTTGTATCCTATAATTTATTTCCTGAGCTTTCAGCTCAGTGATGAATTCTCTAAATTCTCTGGTTGTCACTAAAAAATCATCCTCTAAAAATTTGGCACAAGCTAGAACCCTTGCATCATTGTCCTAGCTTTCATCATATTCCCAAGGTACTAGCTTATCATCTAGAACAAATAGTTCCATTACTTCTCCAATATCAGGGTATGAGAATTCATGCTCTATTCTTTGCTCAATAGGCACTGATCCAACAGACGGTTGTTGTACATCCCCCTTAGTACCCTTTGTTTCATCAACGTGTACAAAAGGCAACTCCATAACAAGAATATCCTCAATGTCCATTGGCTGTGACTGCATTTCTGGTGCTATGGGCTACTCTGGTTGACCACTAGTTTTTAGTAGATGCTCTTGCAAAGCACTTTGAGCTTGTTGCTCTGCTTGTTGCACCTTCTCTAAAAAAGTGTCATCACTAGAATCACTAAGGATCAATTCCATCCTCTTAAATTTGTTAGTGATGTGCTTGTAAGGGATTTCGTAGTAGGAATTCTTGGTAAAAGCCCTTTGCTCAGCCTCAACAATTTTCATCCAAACTCTCTCTCTATCCCAGATAGCAGGAATGTTGGAAAGTTTCTTATGACATCCTCCTTGAAGTAGAAAGCATGAGGTCAATATCCTGAGATTCCCCTTCTAATCTTTTCTCTATCAATGAGCTCTTATGGATCAAAAATTCTTGTAGGGGCTGTACCCATCAAATTATTTATCATTATACTGAACACCTCATATGCTTCCTTTGCAGTGACAACAAAATAATCAAAATAGAAAGTTGATGCAATAATAGAGGCCTTTTCAGATAACCTAAAATTCTTTGCATCACTATTATCCATTTGCCACATTATTTCAGTAAAAGCCAACCTATCAGAAACAAACCTAGGCAATAGATATGGTGCCACAGGAGCCCCATAACACCTGATGACTTTACAATTGTCATACAAATACTAGTCTCCCCAATTGCACACATAATTGGGGCCATCTCCACATTCTCTTGGTCTCAACAATCCCTGAATTGTTTTAGAAATTATCTCAGCTGGCCCCAATCCCATTTGTACTAGAATAGTATGCTTTATGTTATTGCAGAATCCAACATAGTTTGAATTTGGGCAATGCAAATCCCAGATATATGTCTGAATTTGGATAGGAGATCTATGATTCTCTTCATCCACTTGTCTTAGTTTCATGACTTGACCAATAACCTCCCTTCCCTAGTATAACAACATATGCATCAATAATGAATAATGTCTAAATGTCAATGGGTTTTTTCTTTCTTTCAACCTTACCAAGTCATAGTGCAATTGCTTAGCAACTTGGTGAGCATAGTCAAGCCACTTGTGTTGGTTTCTATGTTGAATATCCATGATCATAACTAACAGGCATGACATTAACCTTCCATCACACTTCACTCCAAGCACTTGACACAACATATAGTATGTATATCTAAAATAATCTGCAAATTCTTTGCAATCCAATGGTTCAACTTCGTTGATTGCAAACATAGAGCCCCTCTCTCGTCTATGCTTTGGTAGTTCACCTCTTCTGAACCAAACCTTGTGATCAATATATTCCTTTTGTAGCTTTTCCATACTAATCTTTTCATTAGCATCAGGGTTCATTCTGAAGACCACTATGACTTTACTTCTCTTTATTTCCAAATTTTTTTACCATTTGTGTTTGATTACCCTATTGACATGATCATATCTATCAGTGAGTTGCAACATTAAATCTACCTCCACAAAAATATTAGGGGCAACCACTTTCCCCAAATCATAACCCCAGACATTTCAATCAGGGTGTGGAGCATCTCTTCTTCTTAAAGTGTACAAGAATAAATCCCATCTAGGCTCTAGCACAACAATATCACCAATTCTTGTTGCAAGGTCCTTGAAATTTGTGCTTAATATTCCTTCCCTAGTGGCCTTCTTGTTGCTTTCCTTAGCATCTGTAGGCTGAAACTTGTCCATAAAATAGACATAACTCTTTCGTGGCCCTTTCTTCCTGTCAGTCTCTTCAGATACCTGTGGCGTTTCTTGAGAAACCTTTTGCTTTTTTCTCTTGGAGGTGGATTTAGAGGATGATGACTCACTTGAATGACTCATCTTAGTTAGGCTAGGGTTTTCAAGTATGAATTCAAGCTAGGTTTTGAATTGATAATCTATGCCTTAACAATTTAATCTCAAAAATATTTCAACCCTTTTTATATTGCCCCCAACCAAGAATTTAAACTAGTCAATATAAGTTCAAAACCCTACTTTTACCCTTGCAGGAAATTCAAAAGGCATTGACATACTGAGACAATTCTTGCAAAAGAATAAAACTTTGCAAGGTTCAATAATGGCTTACCCAGGAAAAATTGTACAATTCTTCTTCACTATAGTTCTTTGTCGCTCCAATATCTTCTTGAACTCTGCGTATGTTAGGGTGAAAGGAAAACTCATGCAACAGGCCCTTTTACAACTAGTTGGCTGAGTTAAGTCACCATTAATGGTACAAGAAAGCTTGCGTGAGTGAAAACACCAACTCGGTCAGTTGCCCATTGTCATTTGAATTTGAACCATTGATTCACATGCTTCAAAACTTCATCCTACGGTTCACATATTTCCACTATCCCCATGATGCCTTTTTAGGGATTTGATATGTACTAGGAAATTAAAACAGGAAGTCACCATGTGTACTCCTTCATATATACTAGCATTGACCATCGCTAATTCTGTTCAGCTTTATGATCTCATCCAGCGATGGCAATGAATCCAACGATGAGATATAAGCCATTGATTTTAAATGTGGAAGGATCCTGGCCGCAAAATTTATTTACATCACTCATCGCTCATTCATTTTCCTTTAGGTGGATCCAACTGGCGATGCTTTGATCACACGCGATGAGGAGAGATTCACCCATTGGTAGTCGCGGGTTCATCTTTAGCCTATAAAAAACAACCAATGATAGTTACAAGGATAGAGATGGGTTAAGTGCTTAACCACATCGCTCATTGGGTATTTCCCTTTTGGCGATGACGAAGGAACATGCGATGGGCGATAAACCACAAACAGTTAGAAAGATATGATATCGATCATCGCATATTAGATACAAGCCACCTTGGGAGGACATGCGATGGGTGATAAACTACGAGGAGATGGACTTAAGTGATTTTAAAAGCACGTGGGCTTAAAGTTGTTTTAAAAGGACAATTCCTAAGCTCGACGGGATACCCAACATTAGGGCTAGTTAAACGATGAAACTTAAGACCATGAAATGTTATTAACATAACTGGTTACTAGATACACTTGGTCAACACAAAAATATAATCCAAAGGATAACCAAGGGTGCAAATGTAAATAAAACCCTATACCCTATACCCTAATGGCAACAAGAAATGAGCAATCAGAAATTTGACCATGAAATTGATGGGACCATAAAAATATTTTTGGGTTCCACCAGTGGCTTCAACTAGGGATGTATGCCTCCTATAGGAATAGAAAGATATCAAATCTCAGGTTAAGCAGACTAAGCACACAAGGACCAAAAACCAGGAGCTTGTCCGGACAAGACAAGCATACACAACAGAAAGGAAACACACCAAACCTATACACAAAATTTATAGGACTGTACAATGTACATGGAAAAATAACCTATATCAAGAGAAATAGGGTTTCAAGAACTATCCATGTACTGGCAGTTCAAGAATTTCACCTATTAAGGACTGCAAAAAATATGAGTCTTCTCCATGCATATCAGCAATTAGGTAAGGGCCCAACCACAAAGGATCAAACTTCCCATGTTTACCTTTATCCTCCATCCTTGCATTCCACATTAAAACCATGCTTCCCAACTGAAACTTCCTTTCAATGGTCCTTTTGTCATACAAGTGATTAACTTGCAATTGCAACCTCTCATTTATCTTATGAGCTTCTCTTCTAGTTTCATCAAGCTCAATCAACTCATCCATCCTGTGCTACATTTCATCACAAATGTCACTATCATATTGTTGGAAAAATTTGTACATCTTTATCAAATTGTTATGTGGTATTCTAGCCTCAACCCCATACACTAGATGAAAATGGGATTGTCCAATGACCTTATTCATAGTAGTCTTATTAGCCCATAATGCAAGCTACAACTTTGAGTCCCAGACCCTCTTGTTCTTCTCAATTACCCGCTTGATAATATTCATCAAGTTTTTATTGCTAGAATCAACTTTCCCATTTCCTTAGGGGTGATATGGGATGAATAAGATATGCTTATGCCATTCTGGTTACAAAATTCAGTAAATTCCTCATACCTGAAGCACATGGCGTTGTCATAAATAATCCTTTCAGGAACCCCAAACCTACTCAGAATATTGTTCATCAAAAAATCAATGACAACTTTACCATAATCCAGGCATGTCCTCGACTAGACTTCTTAGACATTTATCCAATAAAATAAATGCCCCATTGTTGAAAGGGAGCTTGTGCTGACACTGGCATAAGTGGTAAGTTTCCTAAGAACTTCAATTTTCCAGTGAACTTCTGACAAGCATCACATTTACATTTCAACAAAAAAATTTAAAAAATTGCATTGTTTCATCGAATTTTGGCCTAAAACCACCTAATCACCAAAAAGGTCCAACGGTTGCTATAGCTCTACAAGGCCGCAAACTCCTTGCCCATTTCGCCACAATTTCAACAAACTTTTGTTGTTTCGTATACATCCTTGCCCATTTTGTCGAAATGGCGACAAACTTCTCGGGTGTTGTTTCGACGATACTCCTTGCCCATTTTTTCAAAATTGTGAAGAACTTATGGTGTTGTTTAAGGCCTCCTTGCCCATTTCACGAAATGGCAAACTTCTAGTGTTGTTTCGGCTTACTCCTTGCCCAAAATTGAACTTAGTGTTGTTTACTGCCACTTGCCATTTAGGTCAAAGTTGCGATGAATTTCGGTGTTGTTTCGACACTACTCCTTGCCCATTTCATTGAAATGGTGACGAACTTCGGTGTAATTCGCCGGTGGATATAATGTTTTCGTTGATATTCCAAATTAATATCTAAGTCATTTTATGATGCTTGACGACCGAGAATCCTGTGCCATTATTTCAATGTTTAATCTGGCTGCCTTTCGATGAAAAGTAGCGAAAATATTTTGTCATTTCATCACTTTTCTCAACAAAGATTTGTGAATGACTGACGAATGTCCGTCAGAAAATGGTCGAATTGATAGTGTGTGTAATGCTCACTAGCCTTTTGCATCTTTTGTTATTTTATTTTTCTTTTTATGTGTGTATCATGTTCCCTCGTATTGTGCATTTTATTTTCTCTCTCTTTGTGCACTTCTTCTATTTTTACCTCTATTCTTCTATATGTCATACATCACTTTTCGCCTTTTTCACTTTTTCATTTTTGTTTTGTATTTTCCCTTCGGGGATGACGCAAAGCATGGAGATTCCCTATGTCTCTTCCATGTTGACCCAAAAGTTCCCTGTTTCATTTTCTTTTCTTTTGTCTTCCTTTTGGGGATGACACAAAACATTGAGACCAAAATGTCTCCTTCATGTTGACCCAAAATTTCTTTTTCACCTTTCGCTTTTCACTTTGTTTTTTGTTTTCCTTTTGGGGATGATGCAAATCATTGAGACCGCAATGTCTCTTTCATGTTGACCCAAACCAGACTTCCCTTTTCTTTTGTTTTCACTCTCTATGTGTTATTCTTCTTGTTCTATGTGCTTTGGGGAATGATGATAGTTATGAACTTTTTAATAAAAACATTGCAGTAACGAGCATACTGACCCCAAATCCATAGATCCCTTATGTGTTTGGTGTTTCTCCTTTGGGGTAAACCCCTCTTTCTTTTCTATTTCTTTCTCTTTTACATGATGCAACCTTGCTTGAGAACATATGACTTGGAATAGGGGCTTTTTGACTTGGCTCTCATGTCTTCTTTTTATTTGCATTTTCCCTTTGCTAATTAAAGTAATTGCTCACAGAACAATGTGTAGCAATTCCTTTAAAGTGGGGGCATACATTGGCACTATTCCTTTCTTGCTTCTTAGTGTAGCCTTGTTATTTCATTTGATGCATTTGTTACTTTGTGGATGATAGTGGGTGTGATGTCCTTCATAAGTGTGATCTATCTTAGCATACTACATTCCTCTTAGTGGCCTGATGTGACACACTGCATCCCCTATGATGTGAATCTATTATTCTTTAATTGGTCCTCTCTTGGAGACATTAGACACAATGTTCCCTAAGTGATAGACCTTGCATGATCGTAGCAAGACTCCTTTGAACATTTTCCTTTTTCCTTTTTATACTTTTTACATATTTACCTTTTTACCACCATGCATAATGCAACTTGCATGCCTGTAGTACCATCCTATTCAAACCTTTTTCTTTGTGGTGCCTTATTAAAGTTATCAAGAGGCATAACATTGGTATGGTTGAGCGGAAGCCCACTCAACAGCATGACTTTCCCCATAGCCACCTTTGTGTTTGTGAATGCATACAAACTAGTGTATGTTTCTCTTTTGGGCCTTCTCACCCAACAGATAGCCATGAATTCTATCACCCCAAACTGAGTATACATTTTTTTCTTTCTTAGACAAACAACCTAGATCTGATCTACAACTAGCTAGACAAATTATCAAAGCTTGATCTAACCTCTTTCCCTCTTCTTTCTCATCTTCATGTGCATTCCTTTGTTCTTATGTTTAGTTAGCCATGGGATCTTCATCCTAGGGACTTGATCATCTCTCTTGATCGTTGTTATTCCATCTTGCTAATCATAAGTGCATTTGGAATTCTTTCTTGATATTCATGGTTACTTTAGTGTGAGTCTGAAGCAAGTTCATCCTCTCACTAAATTGGGGGCTAAATGTTCCATAGAAAAATGGCTCATTGACATTTTCATGGTCATTTAGGTCTTGATTTCTTAGTATTTGATCTATTTTGCTTGATTTAATGATGAAATATGACTTAAATATTCACATTAAATACTAAATATTCAAATTATTGATGTCTTGTGATAGTGCTATGAAGTGTTGTAAAATATTTCTACACTTTCTAGACTCTATTTATCATAATTCATCTAAATATCACCTTTTTATTCATCATCAAGTCCTATTTTGAAGTGTTGTAAAGTCTTGTAACAAAGATTCACAATTTTCTAGGCATATTTCCCTTATTTACACCTTTCTTATGTCTTTTATGACCCCTTTATACACTTATACGACACATTTAAGTGTATTTTTTAATGTAAACCCAACAAACAATATTAAATGCAAGTTAATTCCCAACACCCTTTCACAAGCCTAGGGTGGGACCCATTCGCCATGGGTGGTGAATGAGTCCCCCTTGGCTCCAAATTCAAAAAAATTCAAAATTTCTTTTGGGTTTTTATTCAAAATTACCTTATGTCAACTTGTGATGTATTATCGGGTTACTAAGGCACAAGTGTGTATAAATAAGTTATTTTTTCTCATTATTCACCCCCATTAATCTTAGTTTTCATTCAAGCATTCAAGCATTTCATCCCTAAGCATTTCACATCTTTTATCAAGTAGTAATCAAATGCTTTGGAGCTTCCATTGCATTATCTTTAGATTTCTTCAATAAGGGTTTGGTAAGTGAGCATTTATATGTTATTTTTTTTATCATTTCCTTCATATTTCATTTTATTATCAAGGGTTTGATTACCAAAGTGGGATTTGACCAAGGCAAATCCCTATAACCTAAACCTTATCCATTTTTCCCCTCTGGCATGTGTGTTTGCAGATTTATCAAGTAAAAAGGTGTTGAAAGGTGGTCAACAAGTCAACAAAGCATTCTAAGTCAACACCAACCTATTTCAAGCTTTGAGAAGACCTACATGTTTTCTGTAGATTTGACTTCGGCAACCCGACAGGAACATAATTGTAGATCTGGGCCCACAGTCCTAATTCCTGAATCCAAAGAATTTTGGGAGAGGACAAATTCACCATCTGTGGCAAATGAGTCCCACCTTAGAGCTGAAAAGGTGATTTTGTCAGATTCTGGATCTCGACACTCAAAAACCAGTTTCCAACAGTTTTCACCAAGAGTAGGACTGATTCACCATCAGTGGTGAATGAGTCCCACTATTGATTTTCAATGATTTCATACAACATTTAGAATATTCTAGATTCCTCATTCTCTATCTCGATGCACTCTGATTTAGCCTTCTCTCTTTTTGTTTTGCACTTTTTTCATATTTAGTTCATTCTTGCATACCTCACTATGTTTTCAAGCATTGCATTTTACATTCATAGTTAGTTTATTACATTGCTTCGTTTCATTTATAGCATTTCATTTAGCATCTTGCATCCTTATTTGAGTGAGCCCTTCAATTTTGGTATTGGTAGAGTGTGGCCTAGAGGATTCTATCTCTCTTCTTTTAGGTGAAATATCCTAAGAGTGTAAGAGGACATAGAACCTTCCTCTCCCATTCCATCTAAATATCCTGAAAATTGGAATACCTAGTTTGTAGAGTATGTTCAAAATGACTTATTTACAAAGAGAAAAGGGAGTCATCTTATTCAAAATTATTTTTAGAGATGTGGAGAAACACTATCAAAAAATCATTTTCATTGTTTAATAGATGTCCATTGCTTATTACAAAGCTCTTGTTTTAATGCAATTGTACATGGTCAATTGAAATTATTTCTTAGAGATGATTGATTATATTAAAATTCACATGTTTTGCACACCCCGATAATATCTCTAACCTAAAATAGGAAAAATAATTGTATAAATTGATAGTAAAGCTTAAAACCTTCAAAATTCTATTGCTAAATGTAAATTAAAACTCTATCATACAAAGACCCAAAATTGTGCTCTAGACCAAACATGCCTAATATTGATCTCCTCTTTTTCATGGGTTTTAGTAGCCTCATACATTTGAAGAATTAGGTAATTATGATTTGACATAGTTCTCTTTTAGTTATAGAACTTAAAGAAAATATATTTCTTGCTAGGAATTCTGAAAGGGAGGTCCAAAAATGCTCTTTAATATAGTTTTTAATAGACTAGAATTCACTGCTCTTTTGAGAATTGTGTGCACATCTACATTTTGCATTGGTAGTTCCAACTACAACACTTAATGAAATTCCTCTATCTTTCATGCTTTAAAGGATGTCCACACCATTCTCCCTCACTAAACTTCTATCACATCATTAATATTTTCTTCCACCTATTCCTTTGTAGAAAATAGATGATATACCATCCCCAATAGGGTTTTATAAGCCTATTTCCTCTAACAACGTACCTACCTTCTCCAATCACATTCATCCAATGTATGTTTTGGAATAAATGAGGTATATGTAAAATAATTTTTATCACTTATGTGATGAAAATTAGTCCTTGCAACAAGTACTTAGACAATGGAAGCTAAATGGTATCTTCATCAAAATAAAGTAATAGTTGTAATTTTGAAATTTGGATATTCATGTCAATTTATATTTAGTTTTTGCCCCATTTTGATAGAATGTCTTAAAGTAATTATATGGTAATGAGTGATAGGCTCTTGTGTTTAGTTGGGCTTATTCTCTATCTTTCATCTTGTAGATAACCATTTTCCTTCTTTAGATGGATTTCAAAACAATGAAAACATATAAACCAAGTATCAACCAATATGCATCCCTCATTATTTTACCCAACTTTTGAATTTTCATCTAAATATATCTTTTATTTAACTTCATTTATTACCATATTCATATCATAGGAATGCCAATAAGTATACATGACAAGTAAATTTTATTAGTATTTAATTTATAATTTAAATTAAATATTTAATCTTTGTAAAAATGTGTTATTTAATTTTTTTTATTGGATATTAATTACTACAGAGCAATATATCCTTCTAAGATGGGGTCTTAATGATGACATAATAAGATGATATCAAGTCTGTCCTTATTCTAGCATCAAACAAAGGTGTTGTTGAGCACCATTAACAAATAGAGAAGTGTACCGATCCATGATAATTTAAAATTGAGCACTAATAACAAATGTGACAACAAATAATGCTTATTGGCAGGAAGTAAGGAAGAGCAATAGTTATGAGTAAAATATTAAACAATAATGATCATATAATGATAAACATAATAATATTTTATTTTATGGATGAATAAAATGCACAATTTTTCATTGGTATTAGAGTTGTAACACAGGAAAATAGCAACAAGCAATAGATTAAAGAAAACTCAAAGAAAACTAACCTACATCTAACAACAAAGCAAAAGGAAAGCTAAAACATGAAAAGGTCTCACCAAGCATCAATAAAACTCCATGATTCATCTTTGTTGTCCTTCTCCATTTCGCATTTTGAAAGATATATTCCCTCAAATTTTTAGTGTTTGTGAAAATATAGCTCTATGATTATGATAATGACAAAAATATTGAAGATTATAAAACACTAATTGCTTCCAAAACACATAAGATTTTGGGAGGAGGAATAATGGAAAATGATGACCAATTTATAGAAAATTGATTGTTTGAATGACAAGATGAGATTGAAATTTGAATGGATGATCGAGATTAAAATTAGGTCATGCATTCAAATTAGGGTTTAGTGAGTGAGTTAGAACTAACGAATGTTGAGAGATTAAATTAAATAATAATTTAATCTTAAGTCAAGACTATTTGAAAATTAGAAGAATAGAATTTGCATGTAAAGTTGACGATTTCCACGGAGGAAACAATCTGTTTGAACACATGAATGAATGAATGAATTAAATGAAATTATTTAATTAATAGATGTGCACATGCAAGAGGTGGAACTAGATAAATGACTAATTACCTAAAGAGTCTCTTCGTTAGAAATAGACAAAAATTAGATCAGGAGATAACAAGCTGATTTAATTAGATCTCGAGCGAAGTGGTAATGAATAATTAGATAACTAAATGAGTATCTAATTATAGAAGAATATGATGGGAAATAATTCTTTTTATGAATTAAATGATTAATTTAATTCAACATTCAAAATTAAAGGATTAAATAAATAAGAATTTGTTTAATTGACTAAAAAAAGAGGTTTAATGAATAATTAAATAATTTTAAAAGATTATTTAATTATAGTCGAATATGTGATAAAGATAAATTAAATAATAATTTATTTAATTTATGAAAGGGAATGAATTTAATTTAGCAACGTAATTAAATAAATGATATTTATTTAATTAATCAAGATTGGGATAATGATAAAATGAATTAATTAAATAATTAAAGTTATTTAATTAATAGATGAAAAAGGACTTTAGAAATATAATTAAATTATTTAAATTATTTAATTATGACAATGAAGAAATTGAAGTCGTAGGCCTAGACCAAATTTTAGTGTCTACGTTTTGCCCCTCTTTGATACAATGTCATTTCAGCGTAGTGTCAAATAAAAATAGTTTAAAACATGCCTCAGTCGTGCCCCAGTGTAAAACAGGTAAGGGTATGCCCCCTCGAGAAAATTGATGAATTTTTGAAAATTTCCAAAAAAATTGGAAGTTTTCTTAATTAGTAAATTTGATGGCCAAAAATTGAATGGTGGTTACAGGAATGAGTTTTGACAAGATTTGATAGGTCAAATGGTCATCGAAAGGTTGAAAATAGTGCATCTAGTAGAGAAGGTTTCAAAAAATGCCACCAAAACCCTAGATATAAATAGAAATTGGGTGAAAACCAAATTCATTTTCACACCTCAAGTTTTAAAATTGTGAGTTTTTGCTCTAGACTCCTAGTGAAAATGTCTCTTGTTCCTCACACTGCTCATCGCACATACTGCATTCGAACATTCAGACAACCTGTCGACACTGGACCCTCGGTATGTAGTTAAGAACCAACCTTAGAAATGTTGTTTTCGCACATTTTTTTAGGCATTTAAAATCAATTTTTCATATGCGACGTTTCACATACACATGTGTTGATCACACATGCATATACGGTGTTTCAGTGAGCTATCCCATTTTTATGTGCATGATGATATTAGTGAGCTAGGGATAGAGAATTATGAGATTAGATGGCATGTTTTAGTGGATAGGTATGCGAGGATTGATTGTGTATTGTGTATATTCATTAGAGGGATTATTTTTCCTGACCGTCAAGGTCATGGATTTCTTATGGGATGGGGGGAGATGCTTGTAGGCATGTTAGAGAGATGGGTGGTAAATGCATGGGGACCATGTCTACTTGCCATGTTGTACTTTCATTTGCATGATATAGCTTATAGAGAGGCATAGTCGATGAGCTGTGGGACCATGCTACTCATGGTATGGGCTTGGGAGCATATTGCAATATTCCATTCACCTATTATGATTAAGTGAGAGCAGGGGGCTCCTTATTCCTTCCGTTATGCAAGGGCTAATACCTAGATACATGTAGGAGATACAGGTTATTATAGACATGCCATTGATATTGTAGACACATAAAATATATTGATTGACATTATGCATCTGGTCTTGACTTACTAACATCACTTCTTCTTGAGTCATCCCTTGATCTAACCATTTAATCAAATCCCCGTATCTGATTAAATTCATCAATAGTCATCTCTTAATTAAATAAATCATTTTATCTGATTAAGTCAATTCCTTCTATTAATTAAATCAACCCATATGATCTAATTATCCCTATTTAATTAAATAATCAATTTATTTGATTAAATTTCAAAAGTCTATCCATTAAATTAAATAAATTAAAACCTTATTTGATTTAATCTAACATCATCTCTTTTAATTAAATAAATCAAAATCCTTATTTAATTAATCTCTTGTCATATTCCTCTCTTATTTGATTTAAATAAATCCATAAATCTAAGTCAAATAAGTCACATCATCAAATCTCTTGTTAAATTAATTAACCCTTGATTAATTTAATCTAATCTCATGTCCCATCCTCTAGATAATGCAAGTTGCACATGAAAATATATTTAATTCATTTATTAAATCCCTATTTTCCCTCACATGGCATCTTTTGGAATATTCTCTCAATTTGAATTCAAAAATTCCAAGTCAACATGTACATCCAACAAGGAAATAAATTCATCTTACATGTCCTTTGCTTGAGCCAAGTGGCATTTATTGCATTTTCTCTTCCCTCTTGCATGTCATTTCCACAAATTTGAATTTCAAATATTGGCATTTATTGGCACAAACCCCAAATCTTGCACATCCATCATCCATTCATAGCTTAACAAGTGGCACCATATTATTGGATGAATGTTAGTCCCACATTGCTCAAATTTGGACTTTCATCCTTCTTAAAATCCTATAAGTAAAGAGCTCATATCTTCATTTGATCATCCACAATCCAAGCAAAGTTACCATGCTAAAATACTTAGCCATTTCCATTCACAAATCTTGAGTTCTTAGCTAGGTTATTGCAGATTTTGGCTTGGAGCTCTCACCATTCATCATCAAAAGTGGATCAAATCTCTTCATCAAGTCAACATATCGAAGCTTACAATCATAGGAATTGGGAAAGGGCCAATTTTCACATCAAATTGGCACCAATTCCCCCATGGGATCAAGAGTTTGCTTTTCTAATTAGGATTCAATCTTTGTTTTGTCATTTACTTTGTGTTCTTCAATATTTTCTTCCTAATTTGAATGTTGCAAATGGATTTCATGGGGAATCTTTGTTTTGGCTTGCAATCACTTGTCTAACTCATTTACTCTTGTTGTTTTGCAGGTACCAAGGATTGGGTTCGCACAAATACCATGGTGCAGTTTACTTGGAGACCATATATGGATTCAACTCAATGGCCAAATGAGGATAGACACCTACCTTTCTATAGATAGAAGCAATATTTGATAGGGAGGACAGTGTACAGAGTGCACATCATTGAGAGGCACTTTCCAGACAAGGTTTTGAGGTAGTTTGGAGAGGTTTAGGATGAGCAGAGTTTGCATGGCCTTTGAGGGAGATCACTCTATGGGGAGTGCAGGTTCCAATTGTGACTGTTGAGGCTAACATTGATGCATTACATCCTATGGTATGGGGATGGAGAGGCGGAGCAAAAAATCTAAGCATGACCAATGTGTATGATACTTGGTGGGCGAGCCATAGGCCAATGCCACTAATTGATTCAGAGTAGGATGTGCTTGTTGAGCGATGTGGGATAGGTCTGAGAGGCAGACGGGGTGGCAGACAAGGGGGCGGTGGTAGGGGTGTGGTTGGAGAGGTGGTGGTGGTCAGAGAGATGGTGGTGGTAGAGATCGGAGAGGTGGTGGTCCATAGTTATCACCAATATACGAGGAGGAGAGAGAGGGAGAGTAGGATATCCCTATGTTGGAGGTTGGAGGTGGAGCTGGGGATGACATTGGTGTTGAGGCTAGTAGAGAGGAGCATGCAACAAAGGAGGAGGCTATCAAAGAGGAGCATGTTGAGGAGGAGGCTATCGGAGGAGAGCATGATAGAGATTCTCTTGGTTTACTTATCAGATATCAGGATGATGAGGAGGAGGAGGACATGAGGGATGATGAGAGAGATATCTGAGACAGGATTATAGATGATTGGGACATGGAGATGAAGGATTGGCCTCGATGGGACACAAGCCCTATTGACCAAAGACTTACAGATTTATAGATGAGGGTGGAGTCTTTAGAGGATCGTGTTAGAGTATTGATTGTAGAGCAAGACACTATTTAGATGGAGAGAGACAGGGCACTCCTTGACAAAGACCAGGCAGTGGCTCAGAGGCATGAGACTAAGCAAATATTTAAAGAGCTACAGACCCTATGCATAGGACTGGATGAGGCTTTTTCTCATGAGTTGGTTAGATCTGGTGAGCGAGAGCAATACTATAAAGATCTTTATGAGTAGGAGGTACCTCCTAAGAGATGAGTTCCCAGTTACTCTCAAGCACACAACAATAGATCTCAGACCATGACATACACCAGCACATTGAGTATAGAGGGGGTCAAGGGACCTCGCAGAGCCATCCCATATGACAGGTCACCTTCAGCACATCGATCATCAGGGTCTTGGCACCAGTCACGTCCACATTCTCCACATGGGAGCAGTGGGAGTTCTACCTAGGGCATATTATGATATTTATGTTGTAAACATTTTATTTTGATCATAGAGCCTGCGAGCTCCATTTAGACATAAATCATGACATTTGTTCTATGACACTTATTTTGAGCGATCTATATATATGATTTTGGCGGCTATTTGTATAATATGCAATTCTCTATATGATTATGAAGTGTTTATATGATTATGCAGTATTTATTTATGCAATTTCCTATATGATGTGCACTTATTATTTGATATATACATGTTATGGATGCTATGTTATTTACTTCATGATGTTCATGCAGCCTATTATGATGTTATATGATGTTATAATGTTTATGTTGATTCTACATGATGATGGATGCATTATTTTTATTTATAAATGTTGTGTATGGATTCTATGTTCATGATGATGAGATGTAATGTGATGAATTTATTTGCAATGCTATCTACATGTATGCATGATGATAAAATTATTTGCAAATTTTAATGATTAATGAATGATATGCCATGGATTCCTATATTTTTATGTTTTTTAATGCAGCATATATGTATGATCTAATGTCTATGATATATACATGATATTTCTAACATGAATGCATATGTAGGATGTCTTATATTTTTGTGTATCATAGGAATTTTCCATGATGCAAGAAAGAGGAAATGTTAATGTGAAAAAGATGAAAATTAGAATAGAAGACATGGATGTCAGTACCCGAAATCTTTCAATATTTGAATCTTCAATAGTTCATTGACACATAAGAGGTTTTGCACTAAATCATCTTTGGGAATTAAATGACATAGATGGACAACAAATACCATGATATGAGATAGACCACAGTGTGCAAGGTCATCCACCTGCTAATAACAAATAGTCATAGACAAGGAGTGTCTTAACTCATACTAAGGGCCAAGTTGCCCCAGTCTTTTCATCAAGACAAACCACAAACAACAAACAAACAAAAGATGGGTCATGAGACGTCATTGCTCCTCTAAATCCTTCATGGGACATCCTCGAGGATACTAATAACATGACTCAAAAACCAAGTTTAAAGATAGTCGACAAAAAATATTCAAATAAAACGAGTCTTGATACATTGTTGCTTCTCTAAATCCTTCATGGGACATCCTCGAGAAAGCTAATAACATGACTCAAAGATAAAGCCAATATGATAAGATAAGATAAACAAGCCATATAGTCAAAATCCAATAAAATATTTTCTAAAACTTGATTTGTTTGTTTGATAAGATGATTGATAAAGCTTGTTTTTAGGAAGGACACATACTGTATAAGACGTTGAGTCTGGTTTTGACTTTGTGACTATCTATATAAGGCATGACAAAAGCCTAGTTTCAGAAAGACATGTTTCATATAAGATGTTGAGTCTGATGCCATTGATTTGACAACCTGTGTAGGCTATGATGATTTTTTTTCTAATGCCTATTTTCAGAAAGGACACATCCTATATAAGACATAGGTTGATTGTTTTAATGATGCTTGTTTCTAGGAAGGACACATCCTGTAGCAAACATATGTTGATTGATTTAGTTCTTACTTTGGAAATTTGTTTGATTTGAATTGATGACATTATTGACTTGTTTGTCTTGCTAATGCGTGACTTGATGTGATGTATTGACAATTGACTATGTTTGTGAACCCTAAAGGATTGACCTAGTGCGGCCCTGGGGGCTCATCGTCTGATGGCCTTTCCTACATTATACATGCAGAGACCTCATAGCTCGACCTGACTTTGACAAGAAAAAACTGACTGAAAAAGATTGATCTACTTTCAAACAACTGACATGTGTGATAGTGAATGTGATGAACCCTAACAGACTGACCTAGTGCATGCTTGGGGGCTCATCGATTGATGGCCTTGCCTATGTTATACATGTAGAGAACTTGTAGTTCGACACAACCAATGACCTTGTCATATAGACAATGAATTGAATCATGATTTTGTACAAAAAAACCTAAAAGGACTGACCTAATACCTCAGGGGAACATCAAAAGATGGCCTTGCCTATGTTCAGTCACAGAGGCAACGTAGTTTGACAATGACAAAGACTGACAAGTGTGACTGACTCTGACTCTATTTTTGGATTTTTGACATGTTTTGATTTTTTTGTCTTTTTGGAATGTTATGATGTTTTTGGATTTTCTTCAAGACATTTTGTGATGTTTTTGGATTTCTTTTCAGGAAATTTTATGATGTTTTTGGATTTTTTGGATGGTCTTGCATAAATGACATAGGTTGAGTTCCTACCCCTTGTCGAGTATAAGACCAATAAATAGGATAGAATGGGGAAATGACGTGTACTTGATTTCAATCGTTCCAAGTTATGGAAAGGACAACCATTTATTATGGGTGATATGTACAGGAGTATGGATAGAAGAAATAAATGATATGTACAAGGAAGTCAGATTGGAATGATGGTAGAAAAAGGAGCAATGCCGACTACACATGGCACCTATTTTATAGGTTTTCACCATGGTACTTATCCAAAGTGCCACCTAAGTGGTTTTCACTATTGGATGACATTTATTTTTACTATTTTCTATATTGTTTAATTTTTTTTATGTTACCAAGATGCTTGTTTACTAGGTTTTCACCTAAGTAACAATTTTTTTTATTTTATATTTTTTTTTTTGTATTTTTGATGGTTAAGACACAACTCTCAGAAGCTATGGGTAGAACTTCTTCAAATGAAGGCTATTGATCGGTGTTGAAAATGGTTCCCCTTTAGGAGTAGAGAGTTGATATGCTCCTGATCTAAAGGCTTCTATGACAATGTAAGGCCCTAGCCAATTCAGCTCAAACTTCCCTAGTTTTTCTCTTCCAGCTTGATTCTTAGGATTCTCCATTAAAACTAGGTCACTAATGTCAAAATTTTGGTTCAATACTTTCCTGTTATAGCTGTGATGAAGAAGGTTCTGATATGCTTGTAAATGGTCTAATGCCTTCTATCTTCTTTTATCTAGGAACTCTATCTCATGTAGTCTCGATACATGATATTCTTTGTCATCAATGTACCCTTTCAAAGATACCCTTAGGGATGGAATCTCAACCTCAATAGGTAAGATAGCCTCAAAACCAAAGACCAAAGAGTATGGGGTGGTGCCAGTGGGAGTACAGATACTTGTGCGATAATCCCATAAGTCATGATTAAGCATTAAATGCCAATTACAACCAACATCATTGAAAGTATTTTTGAGGATTCTAATGATAGTTTTTTTAGATACCTCTGCTTGGCCATTACCCTGTGGGTAGTATGGAGTGGAGAAATGATGTTGGATATGGAACTCTTGGAAAAGTTGATAGACTTCTTGATTCTTGAATGGGAAACCATTATCTATGATGATGGATTGAGGAATGGCATACCTACAAATGATGTAGTTCAAGATGAATTTGGAAATCTTTGTTCCCATAATATAGGTCATAGGAATTGCCTCAATCCATTTCGTAAAGTACCGAGTCATTGTCATGATAAAATTATGTCCATTAGAGGATGTGGGATGTATCTTTCCTATGAGGTCAAGTTCCCATTGGGAAAAAGGCCATGGTGATGTAATTGGTTGGAGCTTCTGTGTTGGTGCATGTATTAGATCCCCATGAATTTGGCACAGTCAACATTTCTTGACAAAGAAATAGGCATCTATCTCCATTGTAGGCCAATAATAACATACTCTCATGATATTTTTAGCTAAAGTAGGACCACTAGAATGGGATCCACATATACCCTCATGTACCCCACATAAGGTTGCTTGTGCTTCTTTAGCATCAAGACATCTTAATAGGGTATTATCTAAGGCATGTCTATACAGGGTATCCTCGATAATGGTATATTTGGCTAACTTACAAATAAAGGTTCTATGCTGGTTGTTTGACAAGTCAGGAGGCATGATTTGGGCATTAAGGTAGTCAAAGATGTCCTTTTACCATGGGGAATCAGGACCAACAAGAACACACGCCATCTCTAAGTCTGGAATATCAAAAGCAGGGACAAAAATTTGTTCTACCAGAAACTCAAACTTAGGCATGTTAGTAGGTATGTCCAATAGTGAGCCAATAGTTTCCATGGCATCAACTACCTTGTTTTGAATATGAGGAACTTGATAAAAGATGATGCTATCAAAATACCGCTTAAAGCTATCTTCCATGCATTTTTATGGTGCAAGTTTCTCATCCTTTCTATCATAGTCATCATTTACCTATCTGATTACTAATTGAGAATCTCCATAGACTTGTAATTGCTTGATTTTCCATTTAATAGCCATTCATAACCCTGTCAAAAGAGAATCATACTCCACTACATTATTAGTGCATGGAAAGAAAATTCTAAAAGACTTAGGAATGGTGTCACCTTGTGGTGTGATAAACAATATACTAGCCCCTCAACCATGGTTTGTGTGGGACCCATCAAAGTATAGCTTCCATGTTGTATCAATGTCAAGTGTAAAGATAAACTCATCAGGAAAGTTTGAGACTAAAGGGTGATCCACCTAGGTTGGTGCATCTACTAGCTGATCAGTAATAACTTGTCCCTTAATTGCTTTTCTTTCTACATACTAGATGCCATACTCACTTAGTATCATTACCCACTTGGCAAGATGTCCTGTTAATGATCCCTTACTAAGAAGATATTTCAAAGGGTCAATCTTTGTGACTGACATCATTTGGTGGTTAAGCATATAGTTCCTTAATTTTTGAGTAGCAAAGACTACTACAAGACAAGAATGTTCTATGGGACTGTAGTTTAACTCATAACCTACAAAAGTGCGGTTGATATAGTATATTGCTCTTTCTTGGTCCTCATCATTTTGTGCAAGAAAAGCTCCTAATATTGATGTGGTAGCGAAGATGTATACTATCAAAGGTTTTCCCTGAATTGGTGGAATTAATACTGGCGATGTAAGTAGATAGTCTTTAATCTATTGAAATGCCTCTTGACACTTAAGGGTCCATACAAAGGGTACTCCTTTCTTGAGTAGATGTTGAAATGAGTGTATCTTGTCTACTAGTTGCACTATAAATGTCTGATTGACTATAATATTCCTTGGAGTGTCCTTAGTTAAATTAGATTAGCTGGCGGGGGCATTTCTATTATTGATTTCACCTTCATTGGATCCACCTCAATGCCTCGTCTAGATATTATATAGCCTAGAGTTTCCCTAATTGTATGCCAAAGCACTTTTTAGGATTAAGTCTAACCTTGTACTCTTCTAGTCTTTTGAAAACCTTATCTAGAACCCATAAATGATCTACCCTTGTCAAATATTTAACTATTATATCATCCACATAATCCTCCATGAGATCATGGAATATAGTTGTCATAGCTCATTGGTATGTGGTTCCAACATTTTTCAGTCCAAAGGGAATGAAATTCCAGCAATAGGTTCCCCATGGGCAAGTAAAAGCAATCTTCAGTTCCAATTTTAATCTAGTTATATCCTGAGAATCCATCCATAAGGGATAACATTTCATAGCCAGCTATCAAGTCCACTATCATATCGATGTTTGGCAATGGAAAGTCATCTTTGGGACATGCCAGCTTGTTTATAGCTCAGAAATCAGTGTAGATGCGGATGCCCCTAGTTGGTTTCATTATTGGCACAAGATTGGATATCGAATCTACATAGTCAATGGATCTAATGAAACCGACATCCAATAACTTCTTCAACTTAGCTCTAACTAAAGAGGCAATTTGTGGATGCATTTTCCTTAACTTTTGTTTAACTGGTTTTGCACGTGGTTGTAATGGCAAGTGATGTAGGAACAAATCAAGATCCAATCTAGGTATGTCAACATATGACCATGCAAATTTTATCTGCCTTTCTGTAAAGAAGTCTCAAAATTCAGGTTGTTCTTCCTTTATCAATGATTCTGCAAAATAGATTACCCATGGATTCCCTTCTATGCCTATGTTGACTTCAACTATTTCCTCTATCAACAATGGTGAATTTTCTTTCTCAACAGGGAGATTGTTGAACCCTCCATCCTTGGGTGCCTCAGAGAGGTTTTCACCCTTAGATGCATCCTTTATTTTTTATTTTTCATCATCTAATTGTGGCTTTTAGTTTTCACCTAGAGACTCTTTATTTTCATTTTTATCATTGTTTTTCTTATTTTTGCAACTAGAAGGGTGAACAAACTCCCCAAAATATTCCATGTTGTCTGAGTCAATGGTAAAGCCAACTTTGTGATCACCGCTAGGTATTCCTTCTCATAATACCAGCAACTCAACTATCACTTTGTCATTCTCAAAGACATCTAAGACAGGTGTGTCTTGTTGATCCCAATTGATAAGTTGGGGATACACTAAGGGCATGTCATCATCGAGGGTATGAAATCCACTAGGGTCAAGGTAAAGACTGAGTTGTTGACATGGTCACAAAATTTTCTTACCAACTCTTCTTTATTCTTTTTCTTTAGCATTGGTAAACTCTCAGGTGGGTGAATTTCTAGGGTTTGGTCATTAGGAGTGGTTTGGTTAGATCCCCAAGTAGCAGGATCAAGGGATTCCCAAAAGTGATGTTTGAGCCACTCTTCTTTTGTTGCAAGCTTTTGTGGAAGAGTATCGGGTGGAATTTGTGAGGAGATAAACATTTGGTCAAGTTCTCCATACAGTTTGTCAAGATCCATCAAAGGTGGTGGAAGAAAGAGAATCCCACTCATATTCATTAGAGTCGGGGAAAGGGCGTTGACGTTGGTTGGATGGTTCGATAGATGTCTTGACAATTTCAGAAACACTTACTTCCTCTTGTGGAGGCAATGTGATACTAGAATTTCCAATCTGAAGTGGTTGATACCCTAGCCCTAAGCCTTTTGGTCATTGTGAAAAAAATATAGGTTCAATCTTCCCATTCTAATGTAGTCCTAACCTAGTCTATCCATTATAGCCTTTTTCTCGCATTATCTTAAAGCCTTTTCCATATTCATGTGTTTGTATACATATGGATGGAGGAAGCACTTCATCATCTTCTTTGTAAAACTAGGATGTCGCATCTTCATTTATGGCTTCCTTACTTAGCTCTCCCCATTTTTTGAAGGTCAGTATAGGAGGGAAATATATAGTGACTCTAGGTTGTCTCCTGTCTGATGTGGGTAAACCATATGACTTAGGAGGAACCAACTGGCTAACACAATAGCATGCTTTCATGTGATATTCTCCACAATCATTGTCCTGAATCTCGAGCTTAAGAGTGGGAGATGGTAAGGTTTTAGAAATGGATGTCTTAGAGAGTGTGTATGGATCGACATATAGGGATGAAGTGGATGATGAGGCTTATTGATTAACAAACACTTGACGTTGGGGGATCCCTTTTAAGTTAGCACAATACTGGAATGGATCAGGATCACCATCTATTATATTTTTTGTGCCATTATATGGAAACTTAAGGCATTGATGATATGTGGATGGGACAACCTTCATGGCATGTATCCATTTTCAGCCTAGCAGAATATTATAGGGTAGGACAAGATCCAGGACTTGGAAGATAGTGTCCACAACTGCAGGACCAATTCTGATAGGAAGTGTAACAACTCCCTTAGAGGAACGCTCCTCATCGTTATAGGCCTTAATCACAATAATATTGGTAGTATCTACGTATGATTCTGAGAAACCTAGTGCCTTAACCAATTGAAAGGTGCAAATTTTTAACCGTGCTCCACCATCTACCAAGACTCATTAGACTTTGGTTTTATGAACAAGGACTTCAAGATGTAACATATCATTATGGTTCGTCTTCTCAGTTGAATTGTCATTTTCATAAAAGGTAGCATGATGAGAATTGGTTAAATATCCTACCATTTGTTTGAAGTGATTGACATCAAGATCATTAGGGACAATGGTGCTTTGTAAGGCTTTGTCTAGGATAGCTCGGTGCTCGGGTGAAATGCATAACAACTACAAGATAGAGATTTGTGTAGGGATCTTTCCTAACTGATCAAGTAGGTTATACTATGGCTTGGAAGGTTGTGGCAGTGTTGTTGAAGGAGGACCTTGAATGGTTATTTTGGCCTGGTGAGTGTTTATAGCACACTCAGGGGTCTTCTTAATGGTAATGGTATTGACTTGATCATCAACAGCTTGGATATGATTTATGATTATGCCATGGTTGTAGTCATACTTGACATTGGCGTACTTAACAGGACTTTCATTGGTCTTGTTCCCTGAACTAGAGGATTTTCCCTTCCCATGAACATGTAATAGATATGAAAAGACCTTATGATCAGTGTTTGAGGTTATCTACTTCTTCCCACTAACTTCAATGGTTTTGTTTTTGACGAGATCCTGTATGATGTTCTTTAATTGATGACAATTTTGTAAGCTGACCTTTGATCTGATGGTAATCACAAAAAGCATTATCATCCCACCAAAAAGGTTTAAATTGTCCTGGATCATATGGTCTTGGCTCTTGAAGTTGTTTGAAGACCGACTTGATAGGTTCCCCCAAGGGAGTGAACTTGCGCTTTGGAAACCACCTCAACTATTGTTGTCATTGGGTGTTTTGGGTAGTGTTAGGAGTTGGATTGATGGTGTTAAATGTGTTGGCAGATGGATTATCACCTCTAAATTTTATAAGCAGTCCTACTTATAAGGCGTTGGAATCAACAACCCCATCATTGGTAACATTTTTGTTTCGAGACCAAAACTTGTTTCTATCATTGGAGGTGTTTTGTGCATTTGGATTTTTGTTTGGTTCCTTAAGTTCTCCTTTGTCAATGAGAGATTTTTCTAGGATAATTCCCTTTTCCACTAGTTCTGTAAATGAGGTGCAACAGTGTACACATAAGTTAGCTCTCAATTTAGAGTTGAGATTTTCTTGGAATATAGTGACCTTCTATTTTCCAGGTATTTCGACAGGACATCGGCTGGCCATACTTCTCCATCTCTGGAAAAAGGTAATAAAATATTCCCCTTCCTCTTGTGTAGTGTGACACAAGGTTCATATGGTAATTTCATTATCAATGTTAAAGGAGAAATGTCAGATAAATTTTTCAACCAGTTCACCCCAAGATCTTATGCCACTAAGTTTAGAGAACCACTCAAGTGGAATTGCATAAGATAGGTTGGATCATATGTAACATCTATGCATTCTGTGGAAAATTCCCTTATGTTTTCGAGTGGATTATGCTTTCCATTGTACTTGGGAAAATTCAGTACAACATACCCAGGTGGGAAAGGCATCATGTACAATGATTTGTCGAAGGGAAAGGGGTATAGGTCTTGTGCTGAAATAGTTCTCTTGTTAGACACCGCCATGTTATCCATCTATGTTTGGAGGGATTGCATTTGTGTTTGCAGGACGTCAACTTGTGTGAGTGATGTGTTAGTTGGATTGTTTGGGTCTACGCATGTGTTCTAAAATCCAACGTTTTGTGATGGGTTTTGATTAAGTGTTGGTATGTAAAGTGTATTTTGACTCAGAATGTTAGAAAATTGATTTTAACTTAGAATGTTCACAAATGGATTCTGAATTGGAATCTGTGTGAACAGTTTTTGATTCAGAATGTTAGTGAATGGATTTTGGCATCAAATTTGGGTAAAGGGATTTTGACCTGGAATGTTAATGAATGGGTTTTGTCCTAGAATTTGTGTAAAGGGGTTTGACCTGGAATAGGGATGTTTTTTCAAGGTATGTTTTGTGAAGGGATGTTTTGTGAAGGGATATTTTGTGAAGGTATAGGTCAACTTCCATATTGAAAGGAAGGTATGTTCACTGTCTGTGTAACCCCCATCTATGGTATAGTGTTGCCAATGTTCATACTTGCTATAATTGTTGTCCTTGGTATGGTACTAGTAACACTAATGCTTGGTATAGCAATTGTCTATGGTATCGTACTAGTAATGCTAACAATTGGTATAGTTGTTGTCTGTGGTATCGTTGGTATAGCAGCAGTCATTTTAGTTCTTTTAATTCTAGTAAGAGGATCAAATGGATTAGATGATGATGGCCCTATAGTGAAGTTAAAACCTGTTGTCATGCTAGTTGTACCAAATGGTGACGTGTGGATTGTTGTACTATGTGTAGGTACACTAGATGGTATAGATGCAGTTACTTGTAGTATAGTAGCACTAGTGGTCATTGTGTTTGTCCCTTGAGTAGACTGAGTTTGTAAGGTACAAATGTAAAACCCTATGGGTAACTTAGCACCTTCATCTAGCAATTTTGCTAAGAACTGTTGGGGATCATTTGGTAGGTAATCATCTACAGAGGAAGCAAACTATAGGTCTTGTGCTGCAACATCTAGGTCTTGCACTACTATGTGCCCTTGTGAGTCCCTATTGAAAAACTGGTCCATCAAAGCTTTGTAAGGTCTCGTTGAGGATGTCCCTTGAAAGGAACTTGAGAATGGATTGATGAAGTCATTTGGTTCTGACATATCTTCTCTCTTTTTCTTTTTGGGCCTAGTTTCTACCATATACGATAAGCTCAAAGTGTAAGTGATGCAAAACTACGCCTATGAACGGTATGATTGTAATCTATGTTTTTAGGATTTTTTGGATGCAAATAAAGAATGTATGCAAATATTTTTTTGGTATTTTCTTGAAAATAAGGAATATCTAAAATGATGCTATGCTAGGATGGTTGTGTCCTAAATATGCAAGAGTCTAAGTATGCTTCTAAGGTCATCAAGTTTGTGCACCTAAGACAAGGTTACCAACCACCTAAAGTCTAACCAAGGCTACAATTTTAATTCTATCAAGGACCTTTGTAGGAATAAGATCAAAGGTAAGGTGAGCTTCCAAACTAGACTGATGAGTTGGAAGGACTCACATGTAGGAAAAATATACGCTGACGTGACTAGGTTCAATGATAGTTTCATTGAATCAAGGGTTTTTCCAAAGCATGGAAAGTGGACCTATTCTAAAGTTTGCAAAAGTGACCTTTCTAAAAGCTAAATTGATCTAAAGGTAGTATATACTCCTAAGATGAAACTAAAATTGCAACTAGGATACCTATCTCTATAACTAAATGATTCCTAAAGGATGCAAATGAGAAAATCGTCATGGTTTCTATTTTGAGGACTGTTGTAATAAGAAACTGGTATGAATCTGTAATTTAGAATGTGAAAAGAAATTATGGTTTTTCTGTTATCAAGCAAATGCGGTTCAATTTTCCAAATGCGTCATAGAACTTGGAAAATGCGATTCCTAAAGTCAGATGTGGTTAACTGGTAAACTGTGCCAAAACTGTGATAGGCAAATGAGTCGTTCCAAACTGCAAATGCGGCTCTATTATTCAGATGCATCACAGGATTTGACAGATGTGGTTTTCCAGTGACAAGGGTATTTAATAGTTTGATAGATGTAACTCGCTGATATCAAATGTGGTTTTCTAATTGACAAATGTGACTCAAGATTACAAATGTGACTCACTGTTTGACATATGTGACTCGACTCTCTAGTTAATGACAGTTTGGACTCAATTATGACATATGCAACTTTCCATTTGACAAAAGTGATTTGTGTTATCAATTACGGTTTTCTTGTAATCAATTGTGGTTTTCTAAAAAAGTTGATAGTGTATGATCAAATTTTGGCAAATAAAAAACACAGAAAACACAATATTTCAGTTTGGTTTAACATGAACAATGTTAATTTTAGTAACAAACATGTACAATTCTAGGCTAGTAGTGACAATACCTGTTGAGTTCTCACTTGTGTTTCCCCAACTACGCTTTTCTAGAGCGGATGATTAGAATCTTGACCCCACTAACTCCCCTCCATGACACTCACTTATACGGGGCAACCAAGCTTCAGTACCTATAAAACTCCCATGGCATACTTTTCATCTCTACTAAGGATTGTAAAAATGTGAGACGGCTTCAGAGGTCTAACCTCTTGCACCGACAGATAGAAGGATTTTGGTTTACTACAAACAATTGGATTTTTAGTCAAGACATTCATTCGTAGAAGCTATACATACGACAAGTGACCATTGTTGCCCATCCCATCAGCATAACCTCAAGTGATACTTGCATTTAATCAAGTACTCGTATTTGTATACCGGGTGGAAGTGGATTGGATTTAGCCTAATCCCGATCTAATTCGCCTCGGGGTGAGTACTTTTTCCCACCAAGAAAGGCCCAATTTCTAGAGTCAGTAACAGTTTCTCTTACACCTAGGATCACACGAATGCACAAGGGGAGAGGATACTTCTATTACTGAATTGGGTTCTAAACTAAACAATTGTGCAAACACACCAAACACGAAAGACAATAGTTAATTCTAAGCCCAAACGAAGATTATATAATCTACCAAGCAATTTGTTTCAAAAAAAGTCTTCGACACATGTCCTACAAAACAATTCATCAGTAATTTTAGTATATGTTTTCGCCAATCGTCCTACAAAAGTGGTTGAATTCTGGTCTTCTACAAATGTCCTAAAAACACTATGTTAACTCCTTAAAAGTCACACGCTACAAACCCTGAATTAGTAGCAAATAAATCAACTAAAAATTTCAAACTTTGGAATTCAAAAAATAGAAACAAAAATTTTTACCAGTCAAATGCGTCACTATTTTACTAGTCATATGCGTCGTTGTTTTTCACAAATGCGTCACGAAAACTTAGATGCATCATTTTCTTCATCAAATGCAGCTTGCAAAGTCAATTGCGTTATTTTGTTTTGAAAATGCATCATTTCGTACAAAAACCTACAAAACTAAAAATTTCTACGATTTTTTTTCGAAGACTGTGTCTTCACGTCTGGTTCACCAAAATGTAACATAGGAAAATAGCAGCAAGCAATATATAAAATAAAATTCAAAGCAAAGTAACCTACATCTAACAACAAAGCATAAAGGAAAGCTAAAACATGAAAAGGTCTCACCAAGCATCAATAAAACTCCATGATTCATGTTTGTTGTCCTTCTCCATTTCACCTTTTGAAAGATATTTTCCCTTAGATTTTTAGTGTGTGCAAATATAGCTCTATGATTATGATAATGACAAAAATATTGAAGATTATAAAACACTAATTGCTTCCAAAACACATAAGATTTCGGGAGGAGGAATAATGGCAAATGATGACCAATTTATAGAAAATTGATTGTTCAAATGACAGGCTGAGATTGAAAGTTGAATGGATGATTGAGATTAAAATTAGGTCATGCATTTGCATTAGGTTTTAGTGAGTGAGAGTTAGAACTCACGAATGTTGAGAGATTAAATTAAATAATAATTTAATCTTTAGTCAAGACTATTCAAAAATTAGAAGAATGGAATTTGCATGTAAAGTTGATGATTTGCATAGAGGAAATAGTTTTTTCGAACACATGAATGAACTAATTAATTAAATAAAATTATTTAATTAATAGACATGCACATGCAAGAGGTGGAACTAGATAACTGACTGATTACCCAGAGAGTCTCTTCGTTAGAAATAAACATAAATTCGATCAAGAGATAACGAACTGATTTAATTATATCTTGAGTGAAGTGGTAATGAATAATTAGATAACTAAATGAGTATCTAATTATAGAAGAATATGTTGGGAATAACTCTTTTTATTAATTAAATGATTAATTTAATTCAACATTCAAAATTAAAGGATTAAATAAATAAGAATTTATTTAATTGACTGAAGAAAAGCTTTAATGAATAATTAAATAATTTTAAAAGATTATTTAATTATAGTCGAATATGTGATAAAGTTAAATTAAATAATAATTTATTTAATTTATGAAAGGGGATGAAGTTAATTTAGTGCCGTAATTAAATAAATGATATTTATTTAATTAATCAAGATTGGGATAATGATAAAATGAATTAATTAAATAATTAAAGTTATTTAATTAATAGATGAAAAAGGACTTTACAAATATAATTAAATTATTTAAATTATTTAATTATGACAATGACGATGGTGAATAATGAAGAAATTGAAGTCGCGGGCCTAGACCAAATTTCAGTGTCTACAAGAGTTAATTTGAGTCATTTTTAGTTGGTATAAGATTCAATAATTTGATATTCGATATTTATCTCTTCTTACTTTTTTAATGGACAAAAAATGATTCTTAAAAGGGCTTAAACCTTTTTAGAAAGAGCATACTAGCTACAAAAATAAAGCCCAAAGATCAACAAAGATAAAGCTACAAGAACTCACAACACTCTGACTATAACCAACAACTACATGTTAAAAACCAGTAACATAGAATAAACATACAAACCACAGGACAAAAACACCTAGCATATTAGGACAACTTGAAGCCAAAGAGTTTTAGAGAGCCCAAAACCCAAAATTTTCCCTAACCACTAAAATATTGGATATAGATATATTCATATTCATTCTTAACTTTTTAATAACCAATCTAAAACCCAAAGATAACTTAGAGTAGGAAGAATACTTCATATCAAAAAAATATTTAAGTTTGACTCCATTTTTCTTTTACCCTTATTTGGTGAAAGAAACTTATGGAAGGAAGAATTGATTGAATGGAGTTGATATCATTAACCCTTTCAAACTCCTTGTTACCAATAGAATCATCCCCCCTTCTCATGTCAGATAAGCCATTCTCTTGGGGTTCAAAAGAGAGAAAGATTAAATTATCAGAGATTTTGGGCTAAAATATAGAAGCATTTAAAGATTTTACACAAATAGTATGGTGCTTCTTAATTGATTTTCATTCAATACATATTATATATATATGATTGACATATCTTATATTATACGAGGATTGTTATATGTCTTGCAAAAACCTCATTTACATAGATGATTTGTTCTAACAACTCATAATACAATCTTGTATAACCAAATACAATAATATTTTAATAAACCATATTCACAATAATATTAATTTGTTTCGACAACTTAATATTTGTTACACATACTTATAATGCTAATCTAAACATGTGAACACTAATCTCTAACTGCCCTTGCCTATGCATACTTTAGGTGTGCATACTGCTATTTGGATCTTGTTGTACATGATCACCTACATATGAGAACTTATCCCACTTTCACTTCTAGTGAACTCATCACTAACCAACCATACTTCCAAGAAGACCAATAATCAAAAGTTCTTTATAGCCAATTACTCTCTTATACAACCGTTTACAATATCAATGATGTCCATGAACATGGCACATAGCATATGTAAGAATTATTTACACATAACATGAAAGATCAAATCTACACATTGCCTAACCTCTTTCAACAGTTTGCTTCAAATAGATTGCATAATTTGGGGGTAACCGTTGAGCAGCTTATCGAACCACATCTCTGAAGAAATGGTATTTTTGGTAGCATTCTTGATTTAGTATCTCCACTCAGATGGAATCTTTGAATTGGTTATCTAATGATTTTATAACATTTTAGGGCCATCATGAACCGTCTATAATAGAAAATTATGCTCAATTGTATCGACACTAGTAGAAGCAAACATGAGCAAAAGCAATGGAATATAATGGAGAGGAAATGAAGTTGTTATCTTCTTCCCTTTGAATTTACAAATCAAGTCACTATTGGTTTCCCACATAGCCTATTGTCTATGAAAATGTTTCATAGTCAAGCGACAACTTATACTATTTCAAAAACTTTTCCTAATTAGGTCTCTACACCAAACTCATCATCTTCTCTCCAAAATAGTTGTTTGACATGGCCATTAGAAATCACTCCATATTTTTGCACCCATGGAGAGAGTGAAAAGTGAGGGGTGAGAGATCAACTATCACACTGGTTTTTTTCCTATATCTAATACTGAACATGAAGGTAGAAATGGCACTAGAAAGAATAGTTGCTTCTTAGATACTATAACATAAAATAAGCCACAACCCAAGATTTGAAGTGCTCTAATACCATATCAAATATCTTGGGCTGAAATATAGAAGCATTCATAAATTTTACACAAATAATATGGTGTTTCTCAATTTATTTTCGTTCAATACAATTATATATATAGGATTGGCATATCTTATATTATAGGAGGATTGTTATACCTCCTATAACAACTCCCTTTACATAGACGAGTTGTTCTAACAACTTGTAATACAATCTTGTATAACCAAATACAATAATATTTTAATGAACCATACCAACAATAATATTAAGTTGTTTCTCAACAACTTAATATTTTTTCTAATTATATGGTAAAAACGGGTTTTGAATGGACCCAAAGCCATTTACAATAGGTTTTGAATGGACCCGAAACCATTAACAATGAGGTTTTGAAAAGGACTCGAAACCCACTCAAAGAAGAACAAGTTGCACATGAATACAACATAGACAACCAGCAGTGAACCAATAACAGATCACTAAATAAGCAGCAAGACTACCCAAAACTGCACAAATCAGAAAGGTTTTGATGGGAAATTTAAACCCAACACAACCAAGTTTTACAAGGGATCTTGAACCCAAATCAGGTTTAGAAGGGAACCTGGAACCCACTTACATCCAGATTACAAGGATTGAAAACCCTCACAACACACCAAGTTTTTATAGGGACCTTAAACCCATTGCTCACACCATCACAACCTAGATCCACCAGGCAAGAAAATCAAGAAAGCTTGAACAACAAAAACTGCCATCCCATTATAATAGGAGAAGAGATCACCCAGCCACATTAATGAGAAGAAGAAGATATCTTGCAGAACCACTCAAAATGAAGGGTTGAAACAAAATCCACCTCAAAAGGAGTAGGCTCCCCTCTATAGGAGCAGATGCCATGAAAAACCTTACCACTGTTGTAGCCAAATTGTAACAAAAAATAACTCCACCTCCATAAGAGCATGCACCACCTCAGAAGGTACTATAATAGCAAGAATCAACAATAAGGAAAGCACCTCCAAAAACCATAGCCCCCAACTCTACCTCTAAAAGAGAGGACTCCACCTTAATAGGAGTAATATTTGCCTCAAAAGAAAACCCGAATTGAAGGAAAGGGAAGAGAGCCACCCAAACAACAGCAAGGAGAACCATGACATCCATTGGCAACTCAAGAAAATGGGCCAGCAAGAGAAGCAAAGGGACCACACTAAGAGTAATAACATGGAAAATGAAGAAAAAAATAAGGAGTAGCCCATTCAAATCAAAGGGATAGACCCAACTCAGACACTCCACTGAACAACAATAGGGGAGCCAAGGGAAACCAAATAAAGAACTTCCAAATGAAAGCACAACCTCTGGATTCTATAGACAATAGTATCCAAAAGGATACCCCAGAACAAGCAAGAAACCAAGGTTGAGAGAAAACTAACAGTAGACCCAGGACCAACACGAACACAACACGAGAGACAAGCTCACCCCAAGCACAAAACAAGAGACCAAAGCTCAAATATAATAGTAGCAGATGGCCCTTCGACATGCAAGGAGGAACTAAGTCGAGCCAAAACATGGATAGGCTAGAAAATTAGACACAACCGCTACTCTGGCATGCTAGCCAAAGCCAAGGAATGACCAAAAATGCTCCACAAAAAGCACAAAACGAGAACCCCAACAAACACCCACAAAGAAACCAATGCCAACATCAAACGAGCACCAAGAAAAAGGGTAGCCGGAAGGCATTACTAGAACAAATGAAAGTAGAATGAGCCTAACAAGGCAAGAGGAAACCTCTTAGGGAAGAAATAGGGTACAAGAAAAACTAGAAAGCACAACCTCACCTCTAACACGCTGATTAGAGTCCAAAGTAAGCCACAACCTTGAGGCACAACTCGCAAAGAGCTAGAGCCTCAAAAGACACATCCGCTCCCAACACACCACAACTAGAAAAATAGAGGGAAAATAAATCGAATGGGAACCTCTACCTCTGCACTAGAGACAATGACCACCATTAGAGAGAACCACACAACAAACACTCTCCATACAGACCCCGTCAAACACTAGTGAAAACACCCACAGCCTAGCCACCAACACCTAAACCACAACAAAATCATCATCATTAGGATCCAAGCCATCCTCACCATCTGCATCAGAGGATTTAAAACTCTCAGAATGGATCCTATTCTCACCTCCTTTGTCACACTCCATTTTTAGTCCAACAACTTGATATTCATTACACATACTTATAATGCTAATTTAAACATGTGTGAACACTATCCTCTAACTTAAATCACCATCAATATTCATCAAGGATAGAAATTGTGTCACCTTCTTGCAAGGATTTATTTTTGTTTATGAATGAAGTAACTTATGTGGTTTGAAACCAATCATATTATTGAACATACCTAAGAGTTTCTCCATCACCAAGGGAGTCATCTTCTCATTCAATCTTTTCTCAATAAGAACATTCACTTTGGAAAAATTTTATTATCCTTTTTTTTCTTCTAAATTTCCCTACATTCCATCTCCTTGTGATATTTTTTCACATAGTATTTTCCCTATTGCAATTGAAGTAGAAAAAATAGGAGATTTCAAATTCAATCAATTGATGCTAGAAGGAAAACTTTGAAGAGAGACTAGCAATAAAGAGAAGATCCAAATAAAAGTTCACACACACAAATCCTAGAAAAAATCAACCTTTTCTAAGATACAGTAACAATATCAGTAGCTATAAGGTACCCAAATGAATTTTTAATACCCTCCAATAATTCATCTTCCCAATATTCAAGGAGTTATCTAGGGAGCCTAACCTGAAGAGGAGTCACATTTATGCTTTTTGTATTTAGGTTAAAGCCTAGATTCCATTTTCTTATGAATAACCCAAAACAACCTAGAAACCATTAGCCATCCAAGAGAGTTCTAACACAATATTTATGAGTTGAAAAGGAAATAAGAAAGTAACCCTTAACCATAAGAACAATCTACACTTAGCCCTTTAGATTCCAGTTTCTTTTAGCCTCAGTTCTTGAAAACATCTATATTTGGTCCAAATCCTATTTTTTTCCACAATACCTTTAATAGGACCTTTCAACTACCAAGTCCAAGACCTTGAGGAAGAGATCCCCATTATCCCCTAAAATTACTAATAGAAGGGGATTACAAGAGCTTGAAGGAACCATATCCTTTAGGACTAAATCCAAACACTTATTTTTGAACATATCCAACCAAGAGATGTAGCCCACCCTTTGAGGAGAGTCCATAACAAAACACTTCACTCTAGAAGGGGCACACCTTATTGAACCTTCCTTATTTTTCCTATTATCAAACTCACTATGTGGAGAAACATACATGAGGGGGTCTCCACCCCCTCCTACATGGCCACATCTTGGAAGACAACACCTTTTTCATCTCCAACAATTGTAGGAGGCATCAAAGAAGCCACACCACCAACAACCATTCCTACATCCTCACAATCCTTAGCACAACTCTCGTTAAACACCACACATAGAGAAATAGGAACCTGTAAGGAAGCTAAGGTAGTAGAACAACTTCCCACACTAATCTTGAGAGGAGAATAATCCAAAAAAATTACAAATCTTTAACATTTACTGAAACTTAAACATAAATAATATCATGCATACCACAACATAGTGATTTACATGGGGAAAACCCTTTCGAGAGAAAAACCCCACACTCCAAAAGCCATCCAATATATTTATTTAGAAATCACAAAGATTACAATATACTTGTAGAACAAGCCTCTCACATGAGTATCACCAACTAGAGATCCAGAGGTAACACAACCACTATCAAACTCTCAAAATACATCATAACATATAGTTGTAATACAATGCCTTCATAAAATACAATTTCCTTCTAGAGCAAGTCAAGCCAAAAAAAATATTGATTATCATCATTGTATGGACACTACCTTATATATCAACAGTAACTTATATCATTGCAAGGTTGAGACATATTTTCCCAACAGAACCCACCACTTACATTTTGTTGAATGTACAAGAAAATTGAGAGGGGGGTGAATCAGTTGTACATTAAAACATCAAAACCATCATTAACATTCAAATTTCTATTAATGCTTAAACCTTTATCATGCATTAGAAGAATATAAACATGATAAATAGTAATGCAAACACATCTAAACACATGAGGACACTAGATTTATGTAGAAAACCCAAGAAGGGAAAAACCACAGTGAGTATTAGCTCACAATATAAATTAATTTCAACACTGAATACAATAGGCTCATTATTGGAGGGCTCACTACCTAAAAGAAAGAAGGGCTCATTGCCAAATTAGAAAGAAGAAGATAGAAGATAGTTACTAGTGGAACCCTAATTTTTTTTTATGGTCCCATCAATTTCATAGTCAAATTTCTAATTGCTCATATCTTGTTGCCATTAGGTTATAGGGTTTTGGATTTTATTTACATTTACACCCTTGGTTATCCTTTGGCTTATATTTCTGGGTTCACTGGGTGTATCCGGTAACTGGTTACATTAATAACATTTCACATTCTTAAGTTTCATCGTTTAACTGGCCCCAACATTGGGTATCCCATTGAGCTTAGAAATTATCCTCTTAAAACAACTTTAATCCCACATGCTTTTAAAATCACTTAAGTTCCTCTCCTAGCAGTTTATCACCCATCACATGTCCTCCTGAGGTGGCTTGTATCTAACCTGTGATGAGAGATATCATATCTTTCTAACTATATATGAAGGAGTACACGTGGTGGCTTCCTGTTTCAATCGCCTGGTACATATCAAATCACTAACAAATCATCATGGAGATAGTGGAAATATGCGAACCATAGGATCAAGTTTTGAAGCATGTGAATCGATGGTTCAAATGAAAATGAGAATGGGAAACTAATAGAGTTGGCGTTCTCACTCGTGCGAGCTTTCCTTTACCATTAATGGTGACTCAAATCCGCCTGTTGCATGATTTTTCCTTTCATTCTAACATATGCGGAGTTGAAGAAGATACTGGAGTGACAAAGAACCACAACAAAGAATATTTGTAGAAGTTTTCTTGGGTAAGCCATTATTGAACCTTGCAAAGTTTTATTCTTTTGCAAGAATTGTCTAAGTATGCCAATGTGTTTTGAATTGTGTGCAAGGGTAAAAGTAGGGTTCTGAACTTGCATTGACTAGTTTAAATTCCTATTTGGGGGGAGTATAAAAAGGGTTGAATTTTTTTTGAGCTTAAATTGTTAAGGCATAGATTATCAATTCAAAACCTAGATTGAATTCAGACTTGAAAACCCTAGCCTAGTTAAGATGAGTCAACTAGTTGAGTCATCATCCTCTAAATCCACCTCCAAGAGAAAAAAGAAAAAGGTTTTTCAAGAAACGCCGCAGGTATCTGAAGAGACTGATAGGAAGAAAGGGCCACCAAAGTGTTATGTCCGTTTCATGGACAAGTTTTAGCCTACAGATGCTAAGGAAAGTAGCAAGAAGGCCACTGGGGAAGGAATATTAACCACTAATTTCAAGGACCTTGCAGTAGGAATTGGTGATTTGTTGTGCTAGAGCCTGGATGGATTTTATTCTTGTACACTTTCAGAAGAAGATATGCTCCACACCCTGATTGAAATGTTTGGGGTTATGATTTGGGGAAATTGGTTGTCTCTAATATTTTTGTGGAGGTAGATTTAATGTTGCAACTCACTAACAGATATGATGATGTCAATCGGGTAATCAAAAACACATGGTAAAATAATTTTGGAAATAAAGAGAAGTAAAGTCATAGAGGTCTTTAGAATGAACCCCGATGCTAATGAAAAGATTAGTATGGAAAAGATGCAAAAGGAATATACTGATCACAGGGTTGGGTTCAAAAGAGGTGAACTTCCAAAGCATAGACAAGAGAGGGGCTCTATGTTTGCAATCAATGAAGTTGAACCATTGGATTGCGAAGAATTTGCAAATTATTTCAGATACACATACTATATGTTGTGTCAAGTGCTTGGAGTGGAGTGTGATGGAAGGATAATGCCATCCTTGTTAGTTATGATCATGGATATTCAACACAAAAACCAACACAAGTGGTTTAACTATGCTCACCGAGTTGTTGAGCAATTGCACTATGACTTGATAAGGTTGAAAGAAAGAAAAACCCCATTGAAATTTAGACATTATTCATTATTGATGCATATGTTGTTATACCAGGGAAGGGATGTTTTTGGTCAAGTCATGAAACTGAGACAAGTGGATGAAGAGAATCATAGATTGTCTGTCTATATGTGGACATACATCTAGGATTTGCATTACCCAATTCAAACTATGTTGGATTTTGCAATACCATAAAGCATACTATTTTGGTACAAATGGGATTGGGGCCAGCTGAGAGAATTTCTAAAACAATTCAAGGATTGTTGATACCAAGAGAATGTGGAGATGACCCCAATTATGAGTGCAATTGGAGAGACTATATTTGTATGAAAATTGCAGTCATCAAGTGTTATGGGACTCTTGTGGCGCCACATCTATTGCCTAGGTTTGTTTCTGATAGGCTGGATTTTACTGATATAATGTGGCAAATGGATAATAGTGATGTAGAGAATTTTAGGTTATCCAAAAAGGCCTCTATTATTGTATCAACTTTCTCTTTTGATTATTTTGTTTTCACCACAAAGGAATCATATGAGGTGTTTGGCATAATGATAAATAATCTGAGGATGGGTACAACTCCTACAAGAATTTTTGATCCAAAAGGGCTCATTGATAAAGAAAAGATTAAAAGGGGAATCTCAGGATATGGACCTCATGCTTTCTACTTCAAGGAGGATGTCATAAGAAACTTTCCAACATTAGCTATTGTCCAAGATAGAGAGAGAGTTTGGATGAAAATTGTTGAGGTTGAGAATAGGGATTTTACCAAGAATTCCTACTATGAAAGCCCTTACAAGCACATCACTGGCAAATTGAAGAGGATGGAATCGATCTTTAGTAATTTTAGTGATTGTACTTTTCTAGAGAAGGTACAACAAGTAGAGAAACTAGCTTAAAGTGCTTTGTAAGAGAATTTACTAAAAAGTAGTGGTCAACCATAGGAACCCATAGCACTAGAAATGTAGTAGCAGCCAATGGACATTGAATATATTCCTATTATGGAGTTTCCTTCTATTAATGTTGATGAAACACAAGGTACTGAGGGGGATGTACAACTTTTTGTTGGATCAATTCCTATTGAGCAAAGAATAGAGCATGCATTCTCATACCCTGATATTGGAGAAGTAATGGAACCATTTGTTCCAGATGATAGGCTAGTACCTTGGGAATATGATGAAAGCCATCCCAACAATGCAAGGGTTCTAGATTGTGCCAAATTTCTAGAGCATGATTCTTTTGTGACAACCAAAGAATTTAGAGAATTCATAGCTGAGCTGAAAGCTCAAGAAATAAATGATAGGATACAAAAGGTATGGGAGGGAGTTGATTCCAAACAATAGGAAGAGGTCAAAAAGAAGAATGAGGAAGAGATTGTTGGAGAAATTGAGCAAATGAATCCTATGGAGGAAAGAAGATTTTAAAGACAGTTGGATGATGGTGATGCCAGGATGGAACCTATTCTCCATAATCACTCTAGATGCAATTAGGGATGAACCAAATGCTATGGTGTCTAAAGAAAATTTTGATGAGAAGAATTTTGGTTTGGGGTTCAACCCCAATTTACATGCACTAGCCATTTGGTCATTAACACTAGATTCAGGGAGGTGCAGACTCAGTAGAACAATGACTGGCCTTTTAGGAGAATTGATCATAGGAAGAGCTTTAGAGATGACAACTCCACAGGCTACAAGGTTAACAATGCACTCAACTATGTTGAGTGTTGACACTGCAGAAATTACTCAGGCAAGATATATTAAATTGTTGGATAAACACAATAAATTAGTTGAGGAGTATAACAAAGTGAAAGCCACTATGGCCACGGCAAGTCAAAGAGCCTTGTATACTTTCCCATCTGGTACTTCAAAACAAGATAAGGATACACTAGAATTGAGGATTGATGCATTGAAGAAGGAGGTCCAAGCAACTAAGTCTGAGAAGAACAAGCTTCAAAAAACCATGAGCAATATTACTAAGGATATGGTTGAAGGTATCCTAAGTTATAGATGATCCATAATTGCTCTTAAGGAAGAAACCACATGGTTAGCTTACAAAGCTATCCATCTAGCATATGGAAAGTTTTAGCATGTCCAAGAATTTTTCATGAGCACCTGGAATAAGTGGAGCAGCAGATTGAACAATCTAAAGGAGATTCAAACAAATGCAAAGGGAGATTTTGAAGCTCCAACACATCTTCCTAACATAATCAAAGAAATTGAAACCATTGGTGAACTCACAGGTTTCCATAAAATAATTGGTGGGGAACTGCAAGGTAAAATAAAAGCATTCAAGGATATGGAAGAACAAGGTGTACCCAAAATCCTTGATGAAGATGGAGAAATGAAAGAGTATGCCTCATGGAGAGCCCTGTTCAAGCATCAGACAACCAATGTTTCCCCAAATGGTGTATACTGATGATAAGTTAGACTTGTCAGTGCTCAATGTCTTAATTGACAACTTCATCAAGGTTGAAATAGGCATGGACACCTTTGTGAAAGAGGCTCGGGTGAAAATTGATGCAAGATATAATGCATATAACACAAAGGTGCAGAAACTATTGGATATCAACTGGCCTATAGAGGATGAATACAGGAATTGGTTGGAAAAATATGTTGAATAATCCATAGGGGTGGTGGGATGGATATAGAACATGGTCAAGTATAATACAGGTTTGGCCTTTGAAATAAATTATTTTTAAAAAAAATGTATATCCTCTCAATTAGATAATGCATGTGGTAATCTACCAAGTTCTTCTCTTTGCTTTATGTTTTCTTCTGCTTCATATTTCATGCTCTTGGCAGAATGATGTGATGACATGGAATTTTCAAACAATGAGGATACAGGTTCAATAGGCTTTTGTTGGTTTTTTGTCTTTTTGTATTTTCCCTTCATTTCTTGAAGTGTAAATGTAACCGCCTGGGGGTTGAAATGAAATGATTTACTTTGAAATACAAATTGAAATGTAATGTGACTAACCAATAGCTCGAAGCTTGTCTGCTTGCTTAATCTTATAAAAGGGAATTCAAGGCTATTCTATAAGGGTCTTTGAAATTTTTTGGTTGATCTCAGGTAGTCTTAGCAGTATTTTCATGAAGTGAAATAAGCATACAAGGATATATAATTGCTCGTTGAGTCTTAGGTTATGGGTTTATATTCACAGTTAGCTTAAATTTTTTGCAACAATTATAGCGTTTGAAATTGGTAATAGAAAATTTCAAGCAGATTGTCTCCTATGTATTTATTCATGAATCAACAATGAAATGATTAAAGATTATTTTATTGGTCTCCAATTAACATGGTTGGATGTGTGTTTGCATTTGTGCTTCAATTCAAGTAATTGATTAAAATGCTTTGATACAGCCACTGGTTTTTGTGTTAAGTCATAGGATCTTTAAGTATTTTCTGTCTGGAACATTTGGGTTATGAATTTGTAATGCAAATCCATAATAGTATATAAATGTCGAATGCCATTGTTATTGCACTACAATTTGTTGTGAATTTGACCCTGTCACACTAGGATAATGCATTGTTCTATGTACTAAGCGAATTCAAAAATATCTGATAAGCCAGATCATGTCAAAGAACAATTCATTTAATTAAAATCATACTCATAATGATGATGGTTGTTATAGTTCTCATTCAAATTGTTCATTCTCTGCTCCAAGATATAAAGGTGTAAAGAATTTTCCAAATTCTTGCAAATTGTCACTTGTCAAGTCATGAATATGAGGATGTATCTGCTTAATATGCAATGTATATGGAAACCTTGTGAAGGAATGTTATAAATACATTGTGGGATCACCCTTCCAGGCCTTGCAAAACCCGAAGTGCAGGAGGAAAGATAAATTTATTTCTCTCATTCATTGGCCAACCCCTTTTAGGTTGTTAATTATTGGAATTGGAAAATCCATAGGCTGCCTTGAAGATTTGGTTGGAATTTAAAAGAACCAATAGATTGGAAACTCTACTAGGGACCTAACTAAATTCAAAGTTTGTAGTGCAAATTTGGTATAGTCAAAGTCAATTTTTTTGTTATTCTTTGTTTAGAAGAATTACTGGTTCAAATCTTAAAGCTACATATGCCATATCCATTTTATGCATCAAACTCTAGTCAATTTTGTCATATTGTGTCGGGTTATGTTTAGAATTTTTTCTAAGGTCACAAATAACAAGTCAAAATATAATCAATTTCTATTTCCCAACATTGTGGGTGGTGACTCTGAAGTTTCTCATACTAGTACAATGACCAGATCTCAAAGGGAACCTGAGAAGAAGGATTTTGACACAACAATTGACACCATGAAGAAAACTAGAAGTTACACAAAGAAAAATCCTGAGCAAAAGTTGGAACTCGAGCCTGCAAAGGATAAACAACCACTATGGAAGAAGAAAGCTACTGAATTAGGTAAGTCTATTGAATCTCTTGCTAGAGAATCTCCTACTTTCAATAATGAGGTAAATATTGTGAATTCCAATGAGAATCCAAATGAGGATGAAATACCTATGGAAGATCAAGGAAGTTTTTCTATTGAACAAGTGTTTTATAATGAGCTTGAAATTTTTAGAGAAGAAGATGGGTGGGGATTTTGGGATAGGAATAAGAAATTCTTAGAACCGCCAACACCTAGAGTTGGGTATGTTTTTCATGGAGGAAACTTTAACCAAAGGGGAGAACTTCCTAATACAAAAACACTTTTTCCCCCTGAGGAAGATCCAGTTGAGCAAACCTTTCATACCCCTACACCAAGTGAGTATGGATACTTATTAGAAAATTAGGAAGATATAGATAAGGATATGCAAGCCTTGGAAAAGGAAGAAAATTGGCGTGATGAGCAAGAAGAAAAGAATTGACTAAAGGCATTAAAGGAAAAGGAGGATAGGGTTAGAGCCAAGTAGCTTGAGAGGGATGCTAGGAGATAGAAATTTGAGAAAATGAGAGAGGGTGCTGCTAGGCATAAAGCTTCTAAAAAGAGTGCCACTAAAATAGCATCCTAAATCACCCATGAAATTCCTAAAGTAACGGTTCAGATGGGAACCTCTTCCACTAGCACTTATACAACTATTACAACTACTAAAACCATTGATCCTCCCATTATCGCCAATAAAACATCATTTATAGATCATGGGAAGAAACCTATGGATCAGACCCAAAAGAATACCTTCAATATATTCACTACCAATAACCATACAAATATCCACACTTCATCTACCAAAACTCCTATTAATAACCCCAAAGATTATCCCATTCCATCTGTTGCACCCCCAAATCCTGAACTCTTGAAATTGCAGTTGGTAAATGAAAAGTTGCAGGAGGAATTGAAGAAGGTTGAAGTTGAAGCTGCCAATGCAGAAATGGCCAAGAAGATTTCCTTCCTTAAAATTTCTATACTAGCTCTAGAGTCTTCAAGCTCTAGGCGAAATGATGGTGGGTCTCACAAGAATAGGTCAGGATGACATACTCCTAGTGGAGGTTGTGGAGGTGGACGAGGAAACAAGAATAGTAATTCTTATTCAGAGGATGATGAAAGAGATAAGAAAAAGGGTAGTGGTAATAATGGAGATGGAAGAGGTACAAATGTAGATCAATCTGACAATACAAAGGATGAAGAACAAAGGGATACTCATAGGGATAGGCATCCTAGGAGACCACCTCAAACTCATAGGTATAGAAAATTGTGTTTTGACAATATTCTAGGCTACCCAAACCTTGTCCCAGATAATGCAAGGAAGCATCTCCCTAAATTTACTGGTAATAATGCTTTCAGTGGTGAAGATCATTTGAAAGCCTTCTAGAGCTTTGTGGAAGATTTTGAACTATGGGATGACAATGTTTCCATGAAATACTTTATGCAATCATTGACTAAAGATGCAAGGGATTGGTATAGGGGGTTACCTGATGCAAGTATTGATTCAAAGGAGTCTTTCTACATGATTTTCATAGAGCAATATGAGGATCATACCAATCCAAGGTTCAAGTTGAATGATTTCAATAACATCACTAAGGGGCATAATGAGATGGTCACTGAATTCAATGCAAGATTTTAGAAAGTTATGATTAGAGTCCCTGCTTATTTGTGACCTAATGAAAATGCATGTTTGGTAGTGTATTGTAATGCTTATGACTCTAAGATGTGTTATTTTCTCAAAGATAAGAATCCACAAAATTTGAGTCTTACAAGATGGCTGTCAATATTGAAAATAACAAAAGAGCCTCTAGAAAAGTAGGAAGAAGGGAAGACCCAAAGGTTTCGAAAAACCCAAGATCTCAAAATGACAAGGCTGGTAAAACTGTAACTCCTAATGATAAGTTGGATCAGGTTCTTAGTTTACTACAAAAGAAAACAAAGAATGAAAAACCCTAGTTCCAAAGGAACGAAAGACCACCATGATTGCAAGATTATCCTTACCATACTAATTGGCATAATGGGAAACCAGTTCAAAATAATCTGAAAAATACTCACTTGTCCCACCTAACCCTTTGCAAAAACACTACCAATGTTACTGATGACTTGCCATGGTGTGGAGTGTGTCAAATTTGTCATTCTTCATAGCAATGTGTTATGGCAAGGGCAGTAGAAGAATCTAAAGATAATCAAGGAGGATCTAAATATCTTTAGGATCAGGATGAAATGACAAATGTGTTAATGACTCCCTCAATTTTTTCTTGTGATGATTATTCCTCTGATGATGAGCCTTGTAGAGGTGATGTTGACATGCAAAGGCAGGAAATGATATACATCATCAGCAGATATTCTCAAATGAAGAAGGAGATGGTGATTGCAATATGTGCGAGTGTAATACATATAATGTCTCTTTAAGGAGACCTTCAAATGAAGAAATTGAAAATTACACTATTGCATTGGCTGCTAAAGCAAGAAATGATATTCACTTGAGGAATAGAGTTGTGCCTGGAGATTAGGGTAAAATTGGTAGTTTGTTTGTTAAAGAGAAGGGACATGAAAGCAAGGGGACCACAATAGGAACTAAGGATGTGGAAACAAAGCACAAAGAAAGTAAAGAGACAAGGATCTAGGCTAAAAAGGGTGATAAAATTAAGATAGATTGTGAAGTTGCTTCCCAGGTTGTGAAGGTTAAAGAGCTGTGACAAATTGTTGACACTGTTGAAAGACAAAGTGATAAGGTGATATGTGAAGACATAGTAATCCCTGATGTACCAAAATATAATTCCGTAGATATGTTCCAAGTATTGTCTCAAGTCAAGGTCACCGTTCCATGGTTAGAAATTATGAGAATTGAGGAATATAAGAACAAAGCCATTGCTCTCATCAATAGTGTTGCTATGACTGGTAAAGACAAGCGAGTAACTGACCTATCCATAGTGAACAAAGGACAAGAGAAAAAATATTATATGGAGGGGGTGGTTAGTGAAAACCCTAAGATATATTTAGGAACCACTATTACTGCAAATCCAAGTCATGTTAATCCATTCTTTTTAAGTTTGATTATTGATGGAAAATTGTTAAGAAATTGCATGATAGATTATGGGGCCTCAAACAATGTGATGCCTGTGAAAATTATGAAGGTGGTGGGTTTAAAGGTTGATAGCACCTATAGTAAATGTTATTCTATGGATTCTAGAGAGGTTCCAGTTATATGAGTAATCGATAGAGTGTCGTATCTACTAGCTGCATTTCCTAAAAAAGAGTTATATATGAGTGTTACAGTGGTGGATATCCCACCAAATTATGGAATGATGTTGTCCAGGAAATGGTGTGCATCATTGGGTGGAAAGCATACAGTGTGATTTATCATTTGCTACTTTCTCCATTGACCAGAAAGATTTCAAGATTACTAGAGAACAAAGAGCTCCTCACATGCTCAAACACATTGAGGAACCTAAGCAACTAGTGAGGATTAATTTTGTGGATATTGGTTTAGACACTTTTTGGGTTGAGGAAGAGATGCTAGAAGAGGAGGTCGAACCTGCACCTATTGATAGAGAGGTTTCTTATGATTCACAAGGAGATAACCTCTGGACTATGTACTTTGATGGAGCTTGCTCCAAGGAAGGCTTTGGTGCAGGAGTTACTATGACTTCACCACAAGGTAAGAATTTCAAATACTCTTTCTTGTTAAGATTTTCTTGTACCAATAATGTGGCTGAGTATGAGGCTCTATTTTTAGTCTCAAGATAGCTTCAAAACATGGTATTAGAATGTTGAAAGTCTTAGGCAATTCTAAACTAGTAGTTTCCCAAGTTAGGTATAAATTTGTTGCCAAAGATAAAAGGATTAAGCAATATAGAAATGTTGTATCGGATATGATTGAAGCCTTTGATGCTTTTAATATAGATTGGATATAAAGAGCTAAGAATGTAAAAGCAGATCTATTATCAAACATTGTTGTCAGGCTAGATGATGTTACCTGTGATGGTGTTTCAAAAATAGAGGTATAGACTCGACCTACAGTGCCAGATAACATTTACAACTAGCAAGTGTTTGACAATAAAAATTATATTCTTAGATTTTTGCATTATATAGATGAATATGAAAGCCAAGAAACTGATTTTGGTTCGATGGTAACAAAAGTTGATGGTAAGGAGACACTGTTTGGAAATGAGGTGATCCAATTGAAGACTAATAAGATTCCCAAGGGATTGGTAGCATTAAAAAGGGTTTTTGATGGCCCTAACAAAGTAAATGTGAAGCAAACATTTTCTCATAAAGAAGATGTAGAGGAGATCAATCTTGGAACTAAGAATCCCCCAAAGTTGGTGTACATAGGAAAGAAGATGAAGCCACATGTCAGAACAATGTTGATTTCTCTCTTGAGGAAGTATAGACATGTGTTTGCATGGTCCTATGA
>VDFB02281492.1:72017270-72186223 GCA_007258455.2 Sequoia sempervirens
GTAAGAGAATTGAATGCCCTTGTAAGAGGCATTAAAGGCATTTGTAAGAGGCTTTTATAACCTTTGGAAGGAAAATCAATAAATGGATAGTTGAGGGAATATTCTCGGGGAATATGCCTTTGTGAGGGAAAATAGGCTAATTAGTAATTAAAAAAATGAATTTCATGTGCAACTTGGTTAGCAAACCAAGGGTTTATTTGAACAAGGTGGAGTTAAAAGCTAGAGAAATGGATAATGTAGATTATGAGGTAGCTTAAGGTTAATTAATTTAGAATTAATTAACTTAGGCAAGTTGGGGGATTTATGAAATTTGTTTGAATAATTAGTTTTATTTAATCAAATGAGAGGACATTAAGGTTTAATTAAATAATTTGATTTATTTAATTAAATGGAATGGACATTAGTGAGAAGAGGATGAATTAATATATGATAAATTTAATTATTTGATTAATAACATAAACTAATGAATTTAGCTAAATAATAAAGATTATTTAATTAAATGATTAGATCATAAGTGATTTAGGAGGAAATTATGTTAATTAATCATATTCAGATGCATAATATCGATTAGGACTATTTAAGTGTCTACATGAACAATATTCTTTCCATTTATTAGATTACAAATGGTAGAAATGGGAGGACTGTGTAGTTCACTCTTGATTCAATCACCATTCGAGACTTGGAGAGTAGAGATATCCTTGATATTTGGGTGGTTGATCATTCATCCCGGTTGTATACCTAAGTTGAAAATTTTGCTTCTAATGGTGACATTGTTCCTTTGGTTGTTGATCACCCTTTGAATGTGAATCATGATTCAAAGGAGATATAATTTGGCTTCTTGAACTTGGGTGTTCTTACATCCAATCCTGTTCTTGAGCCTTGTATTCCATCTCCTCCATGATGTTGTGTTGTATTTGATGATGCTCATATTGGCACATGTTTGGCCTCTTGTGATTCATTGCAACATGATCTACATCATCTTCTAGCTACATCTATACTTGGAATGAGTGCTTGACATACATTGGTGGGTTGTTTGTTGAATATCACATTTCAAATTTGAGAGACAATATTGATTGCATACATCTTCTCCTCAACAGAGATGATTCTTCTTCAATTGTTGTGAGGGAATAATCTGGCCCTCTTGTTCATTTTGTACATGATCACTCTTTGTAGCTTGATATGATTGTGGATACTTTTGGAAAAAAATTGAAGGAGGCTTTTTTAGAGGAGGCATATTTATCTTTGGAGTGTGTTCTACATCTGCCTTTAGGAGTTTTTGGATTGAGAGCTTTAGCTATGTGGCCTATAATGCCTGTTTGGAGTTTGTTAGCTTTCAGCATCGACATGGAGACACTTAAGTGTATTTATAATACATCATGTATCATTCTTATTCCCACTTTTTCATTTTTGGGTTGGGAATATATCCTTCATATCATCCTAGTTTTGTTTCTTCGTAAGGGGAGGAACATTGTTCAATGAGATTGGATCTTCTTCAACATTCAATGTCAAGCTTCTACAATTACAAGAGGCTCACCATTGAGGGGGATTGCATGGTCTCTCTTCTTCTCTCTTATGGGTTTTTCTCCCTCTCATGCATCATTGAGAGTATTTTGTATTTCATCTCTCTTTTGGGGGTGTGTGTGCAAGAAGTTGAGTCCACTTTTTGGCCAAAAAGTAGAAGTGTTTTTCCTTATTTTTAAAATTTGTCACATTTGACCTAAAAATTTGAAGCACTTAAAGATTGAATCTGAAATAAAGTCAATAATGTGAAATGTAGTACTCGGAGTCTAGTTTCCAAATATGTAATTTATTTTAATACCTAGATGATACAAATTGATTTTCAATATGCATGTCTGAAAACCACCATTTAAAAGCCACTTTTTTAGGACCATACCATGCATGTGTATGCCAATCGTATTTTGACCTAAATAAAATTATTTTTTTGAATCCTTTTGGGAAAAGATCTATAAGACATTGAAGATTGTTCAGGATATTTTTTGTAATTTTTTTTTAATATATTTTTTATTAATTTTTTATTGGCTATAATTGTTCTTTTGGAAACCCCTTGTGTATGTCAAGCATAAGTAAACCTAAATTTATTATTTATTATTTTTACTTTTCAAATTGAAAAGAATTGTTTGAATATTGTTGACATATAATTTTTTTTTTTTTTAAATATAAAAATAAAAAAGTTATTAAAAAATAAGAAAAAATGTAAAAAATAAAAAGTTATTAAAAAATAAGAAAACATGTTATTTCAAGTTTATGGAATAGTATCATAAAAAAATATTTGAAAAATAGAAAAAAATTAATCCAATTGTAAAAAAGATACATATTTGGAATCTACATATCTAATCTATAATGGGTATTAATTTTGTTAAAAAATTCTATAAAAAATGTCTTCAGACATATGTCCAAAGTCACTCTTTTCTAGTGACATTGGTGTGACCTTCAAGTTGCACCCATTAAAAGCTAAGGTCGGCTGCCCAAGCCTTTTTTTTAACTCAAAACCCATAGTAGAAAATAGACTAAAAATTGAAATTTTAAGAAATAGGATCCCATTCTAGAAACAAGAAATTGTTTAGTTTTTTTTAAATTTTAACCCTTCAGGAAATGGGATCCCATTTCTAGAATGGGATCTCATGTTTAGAATACATGATCTCATTTTTGGCTCAAGGTCTTGAAGTAAAACAAGATCCCATTTCATAAAAAGAAAGATCTCATTTCACTTTTCCCGACTAGGCATTTTTACCTAAGTCTAAAACTTCCACGATAAGTGGACCCAACTTCGTGCATTTACTTGGGGAGGAGTTTTATCCCACTAGGTTTTCTCCTTTTCTCCAATTGTGAGAGATTGCATTTACATATGTACATGGGTATGCAATATGGCCTTGTATTCAAGACCCATCTTTGTGTCATTTGCATAAGTACTCCCTTAGTTGTGCTTAAGGGGGGGTGTTGGTGTAAATGTGTTTTCCTTGTCTAGTCTTATCTAGGTCATATCTACATTGTTAAGTCCACTTAGGTCCTAGAAGGGAATATTTCTAGTTAGCATTAATTACAGGGGAATCTTTGTAGTTATGCATTAGTTAACACTTATCTTTTGATATTTAATGCTTGTGTCCTAGGTCATTTAATGTTGTTTCGTGTCATTTAATTATGAAACAACCATTTAATGCTGGTACATTATCACACCTTTCCTATATAATCAAGGCATCATATGTACATGGGTGATCCCACAATACTAGTTTACAATTTTTGGCCAAACTAGACACTGAACTAATTTTTTCTAACTAAATCTTCACTTTTATACACCTATAGGGGCTAAACCGTGAGGAATTTGAATATGATGCAAACTAGTGATTTGTGAAATTTTTTCTGTAGATTCTAAATATATTTTTTTCAATTTTTTTTGAATCATATTGCATTCTTTTTCCATCTCCTTCGAAAACTAGTTTTTTTCAGTAAACACCTTTTTTAAGGAGTGACGCTCACCGTATAACACTTAATTTTTTTGTCCATGAAGGATAGAATTCTATTTTTTTGAATTTATATTTGTAACTACAATATCTAGTGTTTCCAATTGGTTTCATAGTGTTTTATTGAATTATTTTTTCCTTAATCAAGTTTTGAAATCAAACCAATTATAATTCAAACATAGGCGAACCATATAATACATAATTTTTTTTGTATGTATCGAAATTCAATTTATTCTTTTTTGTTGGATCAAGGACTTCAATATCTATTGCACTCATATTTTTCAAAAAAAAATTGATACTCTTCTATTTCTCCACATGTGCAGAATAGAGAGCTTGATTTTTGGTGAAAACCTACATTCACAAGAAAATAGAAATAAATATAATAATCAAAACAAATTTAATTAAAATTATACTTTTGGAAGCTTATAATTTAAGGAATACATACTACAAAAATAAATTTTAAATGAATTCATTTGATCCCCCAAAAGGTAAATCCAAAGTGGTTTTTATTAGCATTTTGATAGGTGTAAAAGAGAATCGATTATAGGTATGGTTTAAAACTAGCAGGTTTCTATCCAAGGGGGCTTGGTCTAAGGTGGTTTGATCAAATTCTCTTCAATTGAATCCTTTAAATGAACCTTTTCAAGGCTTAAATAATTATATTTTCTAAAAACATGTGATTTCAACAAAAATCAAGATCTCCTAAAGTGTAAACCACTATTGTGGCAAAGACCCACATTGTAGTTGAGACAATTTAGTTAGTTGTAAGTCCAATATATCACTACAATCTTGAGTATTACATATTAGCCATATCTTGCATCTATTGTTGCAATTTCATGTTCTTGCTTTTCCCTCTTGTAGAAGGGTTTTTTTGGTTTTTGTAGGTGATCTTGGAGGCTTGAGTCCTTGGGTGACTCTAACACAAATATAAAGAATTTTACCATGAAGAGGAAAGGTGAACAATCGTAAAAACAAAGTAGCCTCAACTATTAATACAAATAACTATTGAGAACTATAAATGGTTGATAACTAGGTTAATACAAGATTGGGTGTCAACATATAATTCCATTATAACTCAATAAAATATATGTGAATCGTATAACTTTGAAACAAGTTACATAGAAATTGATGACATATATGTCATGAGAACCTTCATGCAAAATTAAACTATTCATCATGTATAAGAGTCAGTGTCACTCAATTATGATGCATCATGCAACCTTCAAAAGAGACCCATGCAACTAATGACATAATCATCACTAGACCCTTCATGCAAGAGCCACACAATCATCATTCATAAGAGTCAATACCACTCAACCATAATGCATCAACTAGCACACTAGTGACACCATAAGAGTTTGAATCAAATTTAAAAATAATGCAACACAATACCATATATTACATTAAAACCTTCAATCAAAGTTCCCATATAACATAATGACATATATTTCATTGTTCTTTTCATATAAAATTCATGATCATGCACAATATTGAATGCCTCTAGCCATGATGTATGAATAAGAAGAATACACACATGGTCATAGGATTTTGATGCACACTAACCATGATGCATGCTTCACACAAAATCCATGACACTTGTATGATATTATTCCATTTATGTCATTCAACATTTATGCATGCCATACATATATGAGAGATATAGTGATATAAAGAGGGAGATAGAGAGATAAAATGTGTATAAACAATTAAATAATTTAAGCTATGAATACATACAAAATAATTATATATATTGATCACAATAAGACTATGAAGGGATATATAATGCCTTAAAATTGTCATAAATAATGCCATAAAAATGTCATATATAATGTCATCTTGTCTCTCATACTACAAAATGTCATCAAAATATAGCCATTCAAATTTTTATGAATGTGTTATAAAGGCATACAAAGTGTCTTTGTTTATGTAGCCAAGAGCATTAATGAAATAATCTATCTATGTTCACCTAAATAAAAAGTGAACCTTGATCCCCTAAATTGGTTATTGTCTCATGTCATTTTGATCTTATGCACCCCTCAATATTTTGTAGCTCAATACACACGTGCACACTAGAATTAGATATTATACCAAACTATATAAATAAAAAATATTATTTTAAAATGACATAAAAATAATAAACACACTTACAAAAATCTTGAATAGTCTAGTTGTTCTTGCCTATGGTACTTAGCATCATCAAGAGAGTTCTATCAACAAGAGTGCATGCATCAATCCATAACATAGCAAAATTCGAATATATTGATTATGTTCAAATACCTAATTATGTTAGTTGAGATAAAATAAATATGATTAAACGTATACATTCATACTCATACCTATGTTAGACACATTGAGGATAAAATTGTTGCAGCAATATCAACATCCATGTTTTCATAAACTAGGAGGCATGACAATTGAACTAATTGGCTAAACAAACAATAATAGATTTAATTGAGAAAATCGAGAACACAAAAAATAACATTAGATTTTGTAGAATAAAAATATAAAATGTGCTACAACATACCTTAGTAAAATCAATGTCACAACTAATGCTATTAACAAGCATGTTGGATGGTGTCATAATGCCTGCTATTTAACAAAAAAATGCATTTCATTTATATTCAATATTATTTTAAATATAAACTAACTACTAATTTATTATGATATGCTAGAAAAATTCACCTAAAAAATAGACAAGATTGTAAACCTTGTTGGTGGGATGTTCAATGACATACCAGCTTATGATGTTAATTCAATTATATAATTACAAATCAATTTACATGTTAAATTTTCAAGTATAAATATAAAATATTTTATAAATTCATATTAAAATACTTATACATGATCACCATATTATTTGGATCGCCGCCTTATATTAATCAATTTCCTTATATGCTCCTAATAAATATATAGTGATGGATAGTGTACTCATCAGAAGTGACTCCCTCTATACTTTGTGGATCTCACAATCTTATCTAAAACATAAATGATAACGACCTAGCATATGTGGGAGCTAGAAGCACTAGAAATCAATGATCTTTTTTCCCAATCACCTATTGAACCACAAGGTTGGAAATCTGTATGCCATGTTGTATGATGGTGTTTGTGAGGTTAGCAATGGCATGTAGAGTCTACACCTCCACAATATCCTTGATGATTGGTGGCACTGTCATGTGATGAATATACTTTTGAGCTAGTGGTTTTTGTTGAAATTTTTCAAATAAATGAGCTCCCAGTCTATCCTAGGTAGAGCTTCTGCCTCTACCCTGAAACTCCCTCATATCAAAATAATTGAGAATTTCATGAAGGATAACCTCACAGTAAAGTTTTATAAAAAATTATAGTGGAAACTCATAATTATTACATGGAGGTTGGTCAAAGATCATCCACCACCTATTCCAAAGATTATTTTTATACCAAGATGATTGGACCAATGAATTGAAAATATCTTTAAGTTAGTGGAAGGGGTGCATTGGTTTTAGGATCAATAAAAATATTACAAAAAATGGGCTTTTATTTTATCTTTTTTCTTCACTTCATTGCAAGGAAACTTTGTCACATAAAATTGGCAACATGAATCTCTATGAGTTTCCCATTGATCAATTTCACTCATGGCTAAATCAAGTTGTTTCATCATTGCTTCCAATGATAGAGCAAGTGATGCATGGTGTGGGTTTTCTATGGATGCCTTCAATGATGAAACTAATTCTATAAATTGAATTTTATTTTTGTTTTAAATGCCCTAATAATTCCTCTTAGCTTTCTCTAGGTTTTTTTAAAAGAGTAGGAGGGGATTTTGGTGATGTGATGATCTCTTTAAACATTTATTCATCTATATTAGGTTTAGGTTAGGATTTATAGGAGTTGGTATAAAAATAACATATAAGAAATGTATTCCAAAATAGTCAAATTTATGAAAATGCAAACACTATTTGATTAGAAGACGTGAAAATATTCTCCACTCACCTCTCTTTTGATGTGGTATTGCTAAAAAGCTTGGGATAGGGTTGAATTTTTAAAGCACAACTAGTTTTTCTTTCAAAACACATGCTCTTCCTTTCTTGGCTATGATTGTGAATGAACAACATAATTTTTATTTATTTCTAAATTTATAAAAACACAAATGCATTTTATATTCTACTCTATAAGACATAATCATATTATGGCTTGGCATTTACCAAGCCTTAACATGATCACACTTTTATAATTTTCCAATAACACAATCACATTTGGAAAAGCACTAATTTGAACACTTTTTTGTCCCCTAATTTAGTGCACATACCTAGAATGAAATTGATTTAAAGAACAATTAAAATAGACCTCACTTTGGTGTTTTGCATGCTCTAGATCACTATGAAGAAGGAATGATCTTGTTGCTATTGACAACATGGAAGCACATCTAAGTGACTCCACAATATGAAAAACATTGTGTCTACCTCTAGTGTGCCTAGGCTCTAACAATAGACTAGTCATGGGCTCATAAATACCCACATATGAATCCCCATTAACCTCTTTGACAATGCTTCAAATTTGGAGGACTTGAATTCTCAATTCTATATTTTTAATTTCATGCTCTATAAAGAGAAAAAAACTCATTAATCATCACTTCACTAGAGACTCTTAACTAACACTACTTCCCTTTCCATGAATCCACTATCACCTTCACTTTCATATTGCTAGTGGACTCTAACATACATTTACAACCATACCAAAGCCCTGAAGTGGACTCCATACTCAAGCAATGAATAAACTTAAAGTAACAAGCAACACAATGGAACACATACGAAGCTAAAATGAAGTATGACCATATAACTTAAAAAAGAAAGTGTTGGCCACCTTGGGTGATGAATTAAGGCATTCAAGATAATATATTAAATCTTCCACATCATTCAAGATAACAATTACAACCTTTTATCATGCCAACTCGCAACCTATTATCAAATATTTAAGATTTTTTTTTTTTTTTACCTAGATACACCAATTACATAAAATATCTTTTAAAAGTTAAAGAAGAAAATTATAAATTAATTATTTTTGTGTTTACTACAAGCTAAGAGGACAATAAAGGAGGCCAAATACAACACGCAAGGAATGTTGGGAAAATAATCTTTTGAAATTTTCATTGAATCACAGCTCATAGTGGGTCACATTTTTATTATATAAGTCAAATACGAACCCATTCAACCAATAAAAACTACATCATGTTCTCTTACTCGTAATCATCGGTAGTATTAGAAATAGAAAAAAAAAAACAAATTGCAGCGCTTAAATTCCGCGTCTCCTGTCATTATCTTTGCCAAGTTTTAGCCAGTAGATTATGTTATTATCAAATCGATTACGTGTGCGTTTGCAGAAACATATGCATCCCAAAATCTTATCTTATTTACCTGGTAAGTTGTATTTTCCAGTGTTAAAATAAATTTGATCTATGTTTACAGATCAAATATGCCATTGCCTCGTTACTACAAACTAAGTCAGCAAAATTGTTGGCCAGTAAAACGGTGGTCGGTTGTTCGAATCTGACAACGACATTTTTTAAAAGCTTGCACATAACATACAAGGTGTTTGAGGAAGACAGTATGAATCCACCCTGAATAACGAAGTGAAAGGAAAGTTTCAACTCATGCCTGTTGTTTCAATCAAAATCTTAATCAACCCAGATTTCCAGTGTTTATTTAGTGGAGTATATGCTGTCTGTAGCGTGTGATCACCTTCTAGTTGGTTGTATCATGACGCCCATTCAAATTGCCTAAAATCATATAAAAATGTGAACATGGGAAAAACCAAAGCTCGCTACTTCCCACTTTTGGAGACCAGTGATGGAAGAATTCAAGGAAAATGATAATGAAAACGAAATACTGTTCAACACGCGGGACGCGCAACGCCAAATGAAGTCATCGCTATATACGCGTTGACATTGTCCAAAACGATGTAAATATCATCCGGACACAACATTTCAGAATCCAGGTGCTTCACAAATCCGGTTGAGTTCATTAAAAATGAAAAATACAGATGCTTGACAACTGTAAGAGTCCAGCAGAATGGGACCCACTTCTAACTCTCCCATCCATAGGCGATTTCAGACACAGGCCAAATAAACCTCTCTCGCATTTCGGTATATAAAATGAGATGGCATGTCACTGCTGGCCGGTAAGGACGGCCGGCCAGGCTGGCCACGCTCTTCACCGCGACCCACCATTGCGTGCTGACGTGACCCCTTCAACATGCCTGGAAGTTGCTAATGAGAACGTTGCTTTTTCAGCTCACGTGGACATCCCTCGAAATTCGCACACCTGTTGACCTTGAAGGCCAGGAATTCTTGAGGCTCTATATTTCGGAGCGCAATCATTCTGGTCCTTAGGATTCTTTCTACTATACATTTGGACACTGAGCCTGTATTTTTACATATAGATACAGTTACATATACATCTTGCCATTCTGTGCTGTTTTGCAGTGTATGCCATCAGGGAATATGGCGGTAACCGGTCGGCTGCTGCAATTGGTTTTTGTTCAATTATCTGTAGTTCTTTGTCTCTGCTCGATGCAGGGGACTTATGCTCAGGGGAACAGTTCTTGGCAAACTCTAAGCGGTTAGTTGGTGCTCTGCTCTTTTTTTTTTAATTGATCAACAGAGAGATTCATTGTGCTTTTCCAGTGTTTTGAATATCAGGCACATCCACTTCAGGAACTGCTGATATGTTTGTCTATCTGAGTTTAATTCAGTATTTTGACCACACCCACTTCAAGAATTGTCATTATATTCGCCTCTGCGTTAGTATAGCATTACAGCTTGGGATTCTTAGGCGTTTTTCTAAAAATAGTTCACTACTTCCGATCACCTCCAAACTAAGAACTGCCATAATGCCTGTCCTAACAGTTGATCACTACAGCATTCCATACTTTAATGATTAAGATTTTTATGGGGTTGAAATAAATTCGTATTTTCGATCACACCCATATCAATAAATGCCATTATGTTTTCCCGTCCGACTTTCTACCCTAGCAAACTGCTGTAATTTCATGATTCGTTTTATTTATAAAATACATCAGTATGTTCAGTCACACCTACATCCAGAACTGCCGTAATTTTGTGCCTATTGACGATTTCTCATGACAATCTGATTTAGTTCCTTTTTATGTGGAAGTAATTCAGTATTTTTTTTACACCCACATCAAAAAATCCCATTATATTTGCCCCTCTGGCGGTTAAGCATAAATCCCGCTGTCCTTTTTAAAAATAATTCAGTATTTTCAATAGTGCTCACATCAATAACTGCCATAGGATTTATCCCTCGGACATTTCTATAACTGCTTGCTGTTGTTGTGATTCAGGGTGTTTTGTTGAAATAATTCAGTATTTTTAATTACACCCGCATCAAAAACTGCTATCATTTTTGCCCCTCTTACAGTTTAGCATAATGGCCTGCTGTAACCGGATTATTCTCTCCGTTTTTTCTTAATCATATGTACTATTTTAAATCAAACCCACTTCAAGAACTGCCTTTATATTTAATCCTTGACAGTTCAGCAATGCAGCCTTCTATCATTTGTTAATAAGCAACGAGTCATTTCAAATTGAGTACATGCTAGAATTATTATCTTTCCTTTTAGTCTTTTAGACTTAAGACTTCTGCTGGTGTTCTACCGAATCGACTGGCTTGTGTTAAATTATTCCTGATACCTAAGGGGATTTTTTATCTGTGTGACTTTTAGCTATGGTTGATACCAATTTTCCCCTGCTGGTTATGAGGAACTCGGAACCACAGGAACGAGTTAAGTTCAGCTCATTCTTGAGCTGTTTACAGCCTCCCAACAGCATTTGATTGGTTTTAGTGTGTTCTAGACCAAATGGTATAATATGACCAATCATGCCATTATAAAAAAATTCAACCCCATACCAGACTGCAATTTATTTTTGCCAGTCTACAATTTCAATGGGTTAGATGACCCTACAGAACTAGTGTCCTTGATGCACATTTTGCTGTTAGTTTGAGATAATCTCGAACTCACGCCATCTTAGAGATTGATCCAATAAGATTATCAGAAGATCAATTTGGGTCATCGAGGATCAAATCTTTAGTTCAAGTGCAGTTTCTTTATCACTAAAGAGCTATATGAGACATTTTTACAGTTCTTTCTAATGCTGCACAATAGTTTTCTTAAGCCCTTTCAGAAATTTGAGATTCTTTCTTTATTGACAATAAAAATAGCTGGTTAGGATATCACCTTCATTTTTTTTTTAGCAAAAATGTTAAAAGAAATATTTATATATTCATTAGGAAAACAATCATTATCTTAGAGATCTCTCAACAGGAAGAAGCATGAAACTGGGTTTGAAGGAAAACCAAGTAGCCTGAAACAGGACAGTACTTGTCCTTCTAGTTATAACCATATCAAAATTTAACTGATAGTAGCCAGCAGAATTATCATCACCAAACTGTCTAACAAGCTATTTAAGTTGAGGAATCTTCTATATAAAAAACTATACATATAATTCATAATTTGATGCAAATCGGCCTCTGCTCCTACAAGTTAAGCTCTAAAACAATACTCTAACCCTGTTCATTTAACTCCAATGGAATGCCCCGTTCCTGTAGTTCATGCTTAAGACTAGAAACAGTACCAAAATTGCAGAAAACCAATGTAGAAGAATCATTCTTAGGCTATACCAGAAGTATATAGGACAAGGTTTCTTTTATCATCAGAAACAAATATAGATGGTGAATGCACACTACAGAAAGAACTTTTGAACAGTCCAAAAGAACAATCACACAGGACCACAATTAATCTCCAATATGTCCATTTTCTATTGTCCATAGATTGCTTCATCTTCCCCAAGGAAAACAACTCTTCCTGTAAAAAGCCCTGCCAAAACACCTATTTAAAGAAATCCTGAAATAAAAACTAGGCCCCAAAAATAAACCCACAACAGCTACCGCTATGGGTCAGTACTAAAACAAAATTCAACAAAATCTAAATAAAGGGATTGACGGGAGAGTGGAAGATCCCACCATAAAGGGGATAGTTACATCATCCTCCCCACATTTAAAAAAGTTTGAACCACCTAGTTCAGAAGAACTAATGTACATTGCCACCAATACAAAGGTTCAAACATTTGAGTAGTCTTGTCTTCAAAAGTAGTCTTTTGGGATACCTTGGCACAATTCAGGTCACCAATAAAGCGTCCACCCCGTGCTTTTTCTAGGGTCAGGATTCCAGTACAGGTTCTAAAAATCAGTTGTGCAATTAAAACTACGCAAAGTTCCTAATCACTGCTACTATCACCAATAGACCTGAAATTCTTCTCCTTGTTCCAATCATAGATTGTATCATGGCTTTTGGACTGAGTTGGGCAGTCACCTTTGACCAAACTCTTGACCACATTCTTGGAAGATTTTCAATGTTTGTGCCCATGTTCCTGCAACTCTCTATCCCCATCAATCCAATGAGAGTGAAGATCACAGTTGACTAAAATTTCAACACCAACCTCTGGAGATGCACCTGTAATCTTGTTAGTTGAACCTCGCTGCAGCTCCATGTCATTTTTTTTGTTCTACTTCACCTTCAAATTATTTTCCTCCTTTGCTTCCAAACCTGCCTCCAACTTGCTTCTGGGCTAGCCTAGATGTTTTTTTTCTCTTCAAGCTTGAATCTAGCTTCTGCTAGAAGAGACAGCTGCCATTTGAAATCCTCTTTCCTCCTTCCACAATTTTAGGAGATGTCTCCTTCATGTTGTACCTCATAAGTTGTAATGTCCCTAATAGGAATCATATTATTTATACTCTAAATTATCAATTTCCAAACAAATAACGGACTTAGAGAGTACCTTGGCTTGATTTAATCCCTGCAGACAAGTTAGAAATCAATTACAATAATAAGTTAACAAATAGGATATCGTGATTAAACATTAGTAACTCTTCCTCCATTATAGAACACATATAGGTTCTCCATTATAGGACACTTGGTCCTCCATTATAGAACACATTGGTTCTCCATTATAGGATGCTATGTCCTCCATTATAGAACACAAAGGTTCTCCATTATAGGACACTATGTCCTCCACAAAGGTTCTCCATTATAGGACGCTATGTCCTCCATTATAGAACACAAAGGTTCTCCATTGGCCCTTTAGACAGATCGCAGCCTTCACAAAGTCATTGCTGCTCCTTGCTAATATAGATCGCTGCCATAAAGCACGATCATAATTGCTGTTGTCTTTCAATTCGCAGTGCTGCCTTTATATATATAATCGCTGCTTTTGTCTTCATGATAATTCAATGCCTTCCTTCCTGCTCCTCTTATGGCATTTCCTGATTGACGATTACTGATTTAATAACCATTAGATGTTTTTCTAATGGTTCGATGCCCTCAACTCATTCCATTTTATTCCCTTTATATCCCCACGGAGGGATGCATCGGTCAAAGGGGAGGTGACTTTTAATTATCAATATGTCCCTTTGATCGCTGCCTTTAGTTTATAATAATTTTTGCCTTATGTTAATCGCTGCCTCGGAGAAACTATTAGTAACCGTTGCCTTCATTTGTTAGGAATCTAATTGCACTTTTCCCTTAATTTTGTCTTCTTGCTGGCTTTGTCTTTTTCTGAATATCATTAGTTAATCGCTTCCCTTGTTGCTGTTATTGCCTGTACTTATTTTACTTTACATTATTTTTATATTTATATGTAGGTGATTTTATATTTATATATAATGTAGTGTATAATAATATTCAAATTGTTTAATATTTATATTTATATTATTGTTTATTTTGTTTATTTATTTGTTTTTCAATGTTGGGTTTTAGTGTTGCAATTTTGGAGTCATGACATAAGTGTTCTCCCAACCATGATGGATAACCTTCCAGTTGTATTGCTATTGTCTTCCCAATAACAAAGTACACACATTTATTGGCACCACATAACATAACACTTGCATCCATTTTGAAAGCAACAAGATGAGACTTATTCACAAGTATACTATGATCCTTATTCAACCACACAATTTTGCAAAGGTTAGATTTTGGAATACAAGCAAGCTGCAATTTGCTAACCATTTCTATACTTGCTAGATTGTCACTAGATCCACCATCTACAATCACCTTGCACACCTTGTTTTTACACTTGTATTTTATTTAGAAAATGCTCTTTCTCCTCCAATCAACTTCAAAGGCCTCCTTTTCCCCAAATATCAAGTTTCTTCACAACAGTAAATTCTCTCTTGTCTCTGTTGGAGGTTTCTCTTCTTCCTGGGCCACCATTGTCCTTTTGGGGTTTTGAGGAAGTCTACAGCCTTATGGGTTTCATTACAAATAAAACATCTTAAAGGCTTCCAATCTTCTAACGATTGTTGACCTTGTCCCTTGCCTCCGAAACCTTCACATTCTTGCGTTGACCTGGCTCATCACTCATGGTAGATTCTAAAGGAACTTCTTCCCCTTTATTTTTATTGTTATCACCCCTTTTACTCTCCATTTTGTTTTTCCAATTCACTTTCTCTTTCACCCCTAGGGAATATTCATAGGCTTCATCTACAGTAGGTATTTTCACCAAAGCAACTCATCTTAAAGTTGAAACTTAAGGCCATTTATATATTTGGCTGTAATTTGTCCTTCACTTTCCTATATATCTGTCTGGATTTGAAGCCTCATAAATGGCTTGGTATAAGCTTGTACTGATTGATCCCTTTGCTTTATGTTGCGAAATTCTTTAATTATTTTTTTCCGGCAACTAGAAGCCAAGAATTGATCTCTTAAATGTTTCAACATCATAAGCCATAGTCTGATTTTTTCCTGTCTTTGTCTTCTTCTCAAACTATGCATGTTCTCCCACCATAAGGATGCATGCAACTTCAATTTGAATGCTGCAATTTCACTTTAGGATCATCTTTGTCAACGTCCATCTCAAAATGTTTCTCCAACTCATGACCAATCTAGGAATAAATTTGGCTTGAGTTCGCCCTTGTAGTCTGATATATTGACTTTGACTTCAGAGCCTTGTCTGGTCATGGCTTCAATCAACTTCTCCATAGCGTCTACTTCCCTAGCAACATTTCTCAGGTTCCCACGTTCCTCTTCAGACTCCTCCACACATAATTTGGCCTCAATGGGCCTCTAATCTCCTAAGCCGTTCATCAACATTTCTTTCAGGACCTGCATTCCTCTTGCCTTTTCTTCTTCAATTAATGAGACTTCCCTCTAGGCTATTGCAAATTGCTCTAATACCAAAATTAATGAAGATTAGCCTCTGCTCCTACAAGTTAAGCTCTAAAACAATACTCTACCCCTGTTTATTAAACTCCAACGGAATGTCCTGTTCCTGCAGTTCATGCTCAAGACTAAAAATGGTACCAAAAATGCCAAAAACCAATGTGGAAGACTCATACTTAGGTTATACCAAAGCTATATTGGGTAAGGTTCCTCTACTTATTATAAAAACAAATAAAGATAGTGAATGCGCAACATAGAACTTTTGAACAATCATAAAGAACAATTACACAACAACACAATTACTAGCTCCAATGTATCTGTTTTCCATTGTCCACAGGTCGCTACATCTCCACCCCAAAAAAATAGCTTTGCTTGTAAAAGCCCCCTGAGACACCTATTTAAAAAAAAAAATCTCAAAATAAAAACTACGCCCCTCAAGATTAACCCACAACAGCCACCACTACAGGTCATTACTGAAACAAAATTAAAACTAAAATCTAAATAAAGGTACTAATGGGAGGGTGGAGAACCCCACCATAAAGAGGGTGGTTACATCATATTTCATAATTGAACAAGAGTAATTGGGGGCATGCTCCCTCTCAAAAAGAAACTGCATCAAAGAATTAAAAAGAGCAAATTACTTAGTAATATAACCCATTGGGTGAAATCCAAAAGTTAAACCCCATCCCGGCTTCATGTTTTATCTCCACCATTTACTTTTCCCCAACATCCTATACCAACCACAGGTCCTCATGATGAACTTATTTAGTGTATGGATTGGTGGCCATCGAATACAAAGATTTGGCAAGGTTTAAACAGCATGTGACCCTAACTGCAAATGTCACATATGTAATTGTATAAATGCTCAACAGAATTAATCATATTCAATCCAAATTCTTCTAAAGTTGTAGTAGGATTAAGGGCAGCGCTTAAGTCTAAGATGCTTTTCCTTGAAAGTACCTTTAGCAAGTAGAGTTTTTTATTTGATGCTGCTGTAAAACCAATTCCTTCAGGTTGTCAATTGAAGTCTTGACAACAAAAAAATATCCTTGTCAGTTTTGACTCTTCCGATAGATTCAGAATGGTGTTGAGGCATAGCCTTGGATTAGTAACATGTTCTCAGATAGCAAACAAGTCGTCCACCATCAGTTTTAACTCCTCACAAATGCAATCTCTTATATTTAGCCGATTTGCATGTAAAGACTGGAAGATCTATGCCTGGTTAAGTTGGGGAACAACCAAGGCATTCTTAAAGACAAAATGCTTGGCTCTCATTGTCCATAGGGTCGGAGGGGAAAGAGACAGGAACAAAGAGTTCTATTTACCACAATACTCTTCAAAATCCTTCACCAAGCGAGAGGTCTCAATATTTTTAATTACTCTCTTACCAATGGCCTGGGGGTGAAGTAGCGGGAATCCATCCAGTTTTACAATTGGCTTTCAGAATTAATCCTCTTTCCTTAGCCATGTTTGTTTGCAAAGGGGATTGATAGAGTTCTTAGCATAAGCTTAAAGGGGATGTTTAGCAACAGATTTAGATGGTCATTTAGGAGGTACCAATCCTTCGTAGAGTTCTTAGAAACCATAGAGAGATTTTAACCTTCCATAGGAAAGAGAAATACTATCAAGAAACAAAAACAAGAACAATTTACAGATAAAAGGAAAGACCACAATTCCTCCAGAGGCAAGCATAAACAGAAGAGGGCAGAATATAAATTGGAAGAGAGCGGCAGGGAAGCAAGTGACTTCCCAGGACACCCATTACTCAACAGCACTTAGATGATATTTATCCTCAGTCTTAAGTAGAAAGTGCCAAAGAGAGAGCTAGTTTAAACAGAAATTGTTCAAGAATATGATCAAGAATGCCTCTTCATTCACATACCACTTTCAACTTGATGTCATTAGGCAGGTAACATGCAAATTTGTCTTGGAACCTCTTAAAGTCTGCGAATACCCCTGATGATCATTTAATTTCTAGTTTTTTAAATTCTTGCCTATTATAGGCAGGTAACTAAAGTCCAATATTATGTTTTTAAGATTAACATAGGAAGATTTAGGGTGTCCAAAGAGACATCACCTCAGCCACATTATTAGTGGTTCTCAGAGATCCCAAGATAAACAAAAAAATGAGCTTCCATTAGAATCCTGGCTGATTCCTCCTTTACTGGCTGCCCCAGGTTTTCCACTAGAAGTGCCATCAAAGTGAATTTTACTACTCAACCCTCCAAAGGGTGCTATTTCATGTTACATCTTTTCTTCCTAGCAAACCCATTATTGGGGTTACAAGATCACCTTCTCAAGCAAAGGTAACAACTAAACATAAAAGTGAGTTCCTCACAGAAGGCTCTAGTTTGGTCTTTTTGGTGTGGTTCAGATTCACAATCATGGTCTTATATGCAACCACATGTCTTACTCCTGCTGGTATGGTACAAAGTCCTTAAAATTTGAAATCCTTATTGAAGGCTCTAGTTTGGTCTTTTGTTGTGGACTCAAATCTGCAAATTTAAAATTTTTTGGTTCTGAGCTATGGGTTCATTCAATTAACAATGATTAGATTTTGGCTCCTATTCAACCAGTTTCTTTTGTGTGTGTTAGATGATAGCATGACTAAAGTTACACCAGATTATGATTGTCAGTCCTTCCTGACACAGTTTCTGGTAAAGCTCGCTAGTAGATAGAAAAACTTTGTGAGAAAATTGTGAAATCCATGAACAGAGAAAATGAAGTGACCATGCATATGGACATTGTAATTCAAACGGTAGAGAGCCTAAATAGAAAAAGAAAACAGACTGAGGTGTCTGGACTATAACACAAGAATGAGCAACCTTGCAACATTTCAAGTAAATGTCAAAACATTTGGTAAATTAGTATTGAAAAAATCCATATGCAACCAGTGGATTCTAAAAGTGATGAAGGCATACAGAAGTTTGACCGGACTGAATATTCACTAGCAAGGATTTTCAGCTCGATAGTTTTGTCACTGTAAAGTACATAGAAACAGAGAATAAAATACCACTGATATTGCTGCAAAACTGAAACTGTCAAATCCCAGTTGCTGAATTCCCAGCCGTGTGCACTTGTGTAGAATCGCCTTGACATTGCCTATGAAGAATAAAAATGAGGATTGAAGAGGTGATATTTTGATTTACTGCATCTCATACAATAGGGGTTATATGAAGCATCAATTGTTTGCACAAACATGGCTGTATATACAACTATATACCTAAAATTGACGTGGAATTGGAATCTCCTCTAGTTGCATCTGTATATAGCAGATTGCACCTGTTATATTATACGAAATTTGCATTTCCTATCTATTTGTTCAAATAAAAATATGAAGCAAATTACTGAAATTTTCTTGAAACAGACAAAATCGGGATACACTACCGTCACACGATATTTAAAAACTGCAACCATGGGAAACTTGATCATACATATATCAATGAATATCATTCCAGAATGAATTGTTCTGTTCCTTTTTGCAGATATTGATATTATTCTTGATTCAAACATGTTTCCGGGCTTATCAGGCCAGGAAGCTCTTAAACTTTTTCGTACCTATCTTGGAGTTATTTAATTGAGACATATCAATCGATTTGTGTCCATGCTTTGTGAGCAGTTGATACCTTGTTTCCTCTTCCATGTTCTTTAATCTCCTCAGATTATTTTGGGATCTGATTCCATCCAATAGCCTTAATAATAATTCTTAACTTCGCTCATTCTCTATGTCGATCTTCAATATTCTCTTCACCTGTTCCTGCTTATTCTTGATTAATAACTCTACCTGAAGCCAAAAGGCTTATTCATGTTGAGCTAACTGAAACTAAAATATGACTCTAACAGAAGAGTTACTTCTGTTGTACCCTGACGACGTGTCAGAGATTATGCACGACACGTTTATCTTTTCCCTACGCTCGGATCAATTTGGTGTCAATTCTGTTTACATACATAGATGTTTACATAAATAGATAATGCTAGAGACATTCCTCATTTTCCTAAATTGGGAGAACTTTGGTGTCAATTCTGTGTGCTTACATAGATGTTTTTATACGTAACTTGATTCTTAACCTCTGGAAGTTTAGTATCCCTAATTCTGTAATTCATAGAATGCAACATTATTTTGTTGTTTTGTGCACATTAGAGTACATCCTGTTCAGAAAGAAAAACAAATGGGGCTTCAGAGGAAAGCTATTACCTACCCTGCTGGAATATATCCATGTGTAATAGCGCATTTGTCCTTAGGGTCTTCAAATTAACTCCAGTTTGTGATAGCAAGTACAATTGTTAGATTTCTAAAAGCATCTTGATTTGTTACCTGATCTACCATTCAGACTCTTGCTGTACTTTCATCTGCAATACCAAAGCATATGTTCTTTATTTTTTCATTTGATAAGGCATTCTCAGAGAATTTTAAAAGGAAGCTGGTATGAACCTAGGCCTTTTGGTGCAATTTTATTTTCATTGAATAACTTGTTCTAGCTTCTAGCATTATTCATTTTCCAATTAAAGTGAAGTCTAAAACCAGTGATGAGTTTTCTTATAACAAATAAAATTCTATTGCTTTTGTCCTGAAATTTGCATTGATGTTGGAAAGAGCTAGTCTCAAATTGTGATTTTTTCACTTATCTTTGTGCAGGTAAAGCACCACTGGTCATAGCTCGTGGTGGACTATCCGGACTTTTTCCTGACCAAACTAATTTCGCATATCAAATTGCAATCCAAAACAGCTTATCGGATGCTGTAATGTTCTGTGATTTGCAATTAACAAAAGATGCACTAGGCATATGCCGAACAGGTTTAGACTTGCAAAACAGCACAAACATAAATTTTGTTTTTCCAAATAAGACGACTACTTATCTTGTCAATGGCAAAAGCATCACTGGATATTTTTCTATTGACTACACAGCAGAAGTGCTCCTAAGCAATATTTCAGGTGAGTTAAAAAGGTAGAGTAAGGGATCATTGTACTATGGTTGCATATTATACACTTCTGTTTGCAAACAGAAGTTTTCTTATTGCCAGATGTCATACCAGCTCATTTCTCGTTTTGAACAGATTCTATTTGTACTAATATTCATGGAAAAGCCCGGTTCTCTATATTTTATGTTAATATTTCTGGCCTTTCTAGAGAATAAATACCTCAGCACTCGAACACTTCTATAAAGGATCTTGTAGTTTGTCATAAAATTACTTGATATATATATCCGTTTTTCATTAAACTTCAATTGTCTTGTTAAATATACAAAATTAGAACGAACATGTGGCAAAGCCAGAAACACGCTTGACCTACAACTGAAGTATATTAAAGCTAAATATATATATTATGTGCAAGTGGTTTTAAAAACGCAACGTTAATATTGTAAGAGACTCTGTAAAATTAAACTCTGTTCTTGCCTAGTTTTATATTGGAAATGCATGGTTTTGTTGTGTTTGGGTCGTTAAAAGTTGGCTCGTGCATTTTTTTGCAGCATTTCAGGTAGTCTCATCACGTCCTCAGGACTTTGATGGACTTTTAGGACTGCTTCCCCCAGATGCACTGCCTACATTTAACTCTTCTGCAATTTGGTTGAACGTACAGGTAAATCCTGTGGGCTTGCATAGATGCTTATAAATTTGTGTTGCACATGTTTTATATTCAGATATTTTTTATTTTTGTGGGATTTGTCATTATGTCGATGTATTTTTAATTTTTTAATACTCAAGCCATCGCTTGGAAGACTATTTTTCATTAGTAATCATTGCTCTCTTACGCTTTCTCTCATGTACATTGGTTGACAATCACAAGCCAAGGTGACCCACAAACCGCACATTTTCATTTCATAGTAATAGTCCAAAATGGCAACCAGCTGTCACATAAAAATGATTACTTATATTAATATGCAAGCACTACAGTTCTTATCAGTGTGCTTTGGATTCTTATTTGTTCATATTCATGGCAGCATTCAAAATTTTATGATGAGCACAATCTGAGCATGCCATCATACTTGCGGACTTTATCAACAATTATGAAATTGGATTACATATCTTCAACCGAGGTTGGGTTTTTGAGAGCCATAGCATCAAATTTTACCAGAAGCAAGACAAAGTTGATACTCAGATTCCTGAACAAAGAAGATACTGACCCTTCAATAAATCAAACTTACAGTTCCATCTTAACAAATTTAACATTTGTGAAGACATTTGCTGCTGGAATTCTCGTTCCAAAGAACTTTATTTGGCCGGTAGGTACAAATGGGTATTTACAAGCTCCTACAAGTCTTGTTAAAGACGCACACACTTCAGGGCTGGAAATTTTTGTAGCTGACTTTGCTAGTGATGCATATGGCTTGAGCTACAATTATAGCTATGATCCAGTAAGAGAGTATCTACAGTTTGTGGACAATAACAATTTTGCTGTTGATGGCATTCTAACCGACTTCTCTGTAACAGCGTCAGAGGCAATAGGTATGGTGTCTTTGTACTTTAATGCTTTATCCAATCCATGCCTGAAGTTTTCCCTGTTGTCTTTAAGGCTCCAACCCTGTGACAGATTACAAAATGTATGTTTTTGGATATTGACTTGGATAACTTATGCTTATATTGGAGCCATTAACTCATCTGAATTAATGCCAATGCAGCTTGCTATGCTCACAATAATGTCAGTAGATCCTCAAGAGCAGGTACAAAGTTGACCTCTTATCCAGCATAATTCTTGCTTATTAATTTCCATCAATTATTCCAGATTTCCAACCAAGATTTCTTGTGCAAGTTTTAGAGAACTAGAAGACTCTTTATATTAGCTGATAACACTCAATATGCTCAACATGTGGCTGCAGGAAACCCATTAATCATTTCCCACAATGGAGCAAGTGGCGACTATGCAGGTTCTACTGATATTGCCTATCAGGCTGCCATAAGAGATGGAGCTGACTACATTGACTGTTCTGTCCAAATAACAAAAGATGGCGTTCCTTTCTGCAGGGAGTCACCAGACCTTATGGTTGGGACAACTATATCATCAGACTCAACGTATTTTCCATCTCTACTGAAAAAAATACCAGAAATCCAGAGCCCACAAGGCATCTTCACATTTGATCTCACATGGGGTGAAATTCAGGGCTTGCAAAGTAAGTCTTATCTCTATCCATGCTGAGTGAATCAATCCAAATGCAATAAATCTGTCCATTGGTAAGGACGTTCAGCTTTCCTTTCTGTTTTAATACCCAAAATGTTCAAGGAATATCTGAACCAAGGAAATTCATGTATATGATTTCTTGCATAAGTATTTTTCAGTTTCTTTGGGTTTTAGGAGCAACTGATGTAATATTGCAATATAAATTTATTTCGCAATGCAGAAAACACTTACAGTCCATACGATGAGAATTATCAGCTTTTAAGAAATCCTGCACAAGCTAACATGGGGAATTACATGAACTTGACTACTTTTCTCCAATTTGCGAAGAGGCAAGCCAACATTAGTGTCCTTATCAACATACAGGTACTGTTATTCAAGATAATTATTATATGATCAAAGACACCGTATAGAAACTGTTTGTTGAAAAAGTTTTAGAACTTAGCATTGAAGTGTATTTACATGTTTCAGATGCAACCCAAAGGATCATGTCTGTACTGTAAGTACTTAATCTTTTTAGTTATATAAACGTCGTGACTGGAATGCTTCTTGTGCCTTTTGCAGAATGCACGAGCTATAATATCAAGCAGTAACCTTGATGTCACAAATGCCACTCTCTCTGCCTTAAATATTTCTGGCTATGATAAAATATCTGATAGGATTAGGATACAGTCTGATGACAGCGCAGTGCTCCTCCAATTCAAGCAGAGAACAAAATTTAAGCTTATTTACAAAATTGATGAAACCAATGTCACTATCTCTGATTCATCCATCAAGGAGATCAAAACACTTGCTGACACCGTAACAATATCCAGGGGTGTCATATTTCCTTCTATTGATTATTTCCTGTCAAATGCCACGGATGTTGTCAGCCGAATGCACAGTCAAAACTTATCAGTTTTTGTGCATTTTCTGAGAAATGAATACCCTGCTTTAGCCTTCGATTATTTTGCAGATCCAACAATGGAAATCAACTCCTTTGTGGAAGTTGCCGGAGTAGATGGGCTCATCACTGATTTCCCAGCAACTGCATCAGCATATTTGAGTAAGTCATTTTGCTTAATGTGATTTTTTTCGTTAAAACTTATGTAAGCAACTTAGCACTAATCTACAGAATCTATCTCTAAATGACGCCATGTGTATATGATGATTGCAGAAAATGCTTGTCGTCAAAGTCGGACAACAAATGGCTATTCCATGGTTCCTGTTAGTCCTGGATCTCTTGTGGAACTTTTACCACCTCAGGCTTTGTCACCTGCTCAAGCACCAGGTCCAGCTCTTGGAAATGTGATAGAATCTCCATTGCCAGCAGTGAAAGCTGGTCCTGCCCCTGCACCATCTACTGAACCACAAACCCAACCTTCTACTCCCGCACCGAGCAAATCCGGCAGTGCTGCTCTTACCAGGCACCCTCTGTTTGTATCTCTTCTAATAGGCTTCTTCATATTATTCTTTGCTTCTTATTAAGAAGGATATTGCACTCTTTTCTTGAGGAAGATTCTTCTGCACCAATTTTTTATACCACGATTTTATAAATGGCAGATATTGATTTGGCCAGGTAGCATCCTATGCTACCAGTTTTCCTTTTTAGTTCATCTGTGATGTTAATCTTTACTTCTAATTCACAGAAAGAGAATCACACCATACGGAAGATTTTATGTGGAGGCATCCTCCTCCAATTGCTTTTTTGGTTTGACAGAAGTGCGTGGTGTTAAAATAAATTTCAGAAAGTAGATCTGATGGAATATATTTCTTCAGTTTGACAGAGCAGCTAGTCTTATGCAAGAGAAGATGTGATTTAGATGGAATAGAGGGGGAACAGGGGGGGGGGTTCATCTTTATCAATATATTTTAAATAATTGTTAAAAAAAAAACACAATTCTTCTGTGATTATATCAATAGATTATTGTAGCTAGCATGTAGAAAAAAAATTGCATACATCTTCATAATGAGAGCATAATAGTGCATGATTGATAATAATAGTGCCTTGTTATTCAAATGAATATATGCATCCTAAATGATTTTTTTGGACATAGGCTAATTTGAGGTCATTTTACAATACTCATAGCCGACATTCAAAATGATAATTATCAAAATAAGACACCTTTAAGACTAGGGCACCCTTGCCCTTGTTTGGGTATTTTTAGCCCAAATTTCCCCGGATCCATGTGAAGTTTGGTATTATGATAGTAAATTATAAGCTTAGCATTGATATTTGTAAGGGGAAAATAAGCAGAAGGAAACAACAATGAAATCAAATGAATGAGACCAAAACAAAGACAAATTCCAACCTACTCATGAAATGATATTATAAAGCAATGCAATCATGAAAAAGAACATAAATTGAATTCATGAATTACAACGTTACCATCCCATGTTGAAGTGCATTTGTATTGATTTTGGATTGCTTGGATCAATACGAAGCCTCCATTGTTGTGCAAAACTTTCAAAAGATATGTTAATGGTGGTCAAAGATATAAATGTTTACTCTTTAAGAATTCAATAGTTAATTCAATATGACCTCTCCACACATATTCTTTGATCGTTTTTGAGAAGGAAGAAGGTTGTTTTATAGATCTTCAGGTTTTAAATGAACGATCGAGATTCAATAATGAAAGATCACGATCAATGGTTGATAACCGTTGAGAGGAAATATTAACTCCTCTGATTGATCCAATTAAAGATTTTAATTGGATAATCAGTGGGATTAGATTGGAATGATTGGTGGGATTGAAGAAGTCAAATTGAGTGTTTAGTGGGATTGAAAAAGTTAGGTTGAGTTAGGAAATAGATGGGTTAGTTAACCAATTAGAGTGAGAAATTAGTGGCCATGATTTACTCAATCAAAAAGGGGTGAGGATAATTAATTAATTAATAACAATTTAATTGGTTTAGATGAATAAGGTATAGTAGTGACATAATTAAATACTTTGTGTTTACTTAATTAATCAGGAGGAATAAGGTTAAATTAGATGATGACAATGAATTAATTAAATAATTAAAGATTATTCAATCAATAGAAGAAAATAGGGCTAAAGATGTAAATGATGTTAAAAAGGGGATTAATGATGTTAATGAGATGAAATGCAATAGTAATAATGAAAGTGATGGCGATAATAGAAAAATGCAGTTTAGGATATATGATATGTGTTAGGTCATTTTTACATGTTTACAATATTAAATTTCATACGAAAGACTTATGATGATTAAAATAAGAATCTTGGGGTCTAAGGTTGGATCACACCCATGATTTGGTTTAGGTGGTAATTTTATCTAATGTAAGTTAGATCTGTAATACCTTCCCTAAAAAAAATCTTAGATGTATATTTATGTCTAGAAAATAGGAGGTACCAATAAATACCATGGGAGCCTATTATATACAAAGGAAAGTATGAAACTTGAAAAATATTAGACCATGAGGTTGATTTGTTAGTGTCTCATGCAAGCTAAAATTGCCTTTAATAATGAAAATCAAAATTAAGAAGAGACAAACAAGTTAATAAAATTTTAGAACTTGAATACCTCATAAATTAGACTACAAAAAGAACTTTTAAAATTACATGGGGTGAGAAAATCTTGGAAAGATCAGATGTGGAGGTCGTTGAAGATGAGCAACAATGATATAGACAAGGAGGTGGAAGATGATTGGAATGATTCTTCGGGTGAGGAGGTTGATGAGGAAGAGAGATTGGCAGATTTATGGTTGGAGGCATGTCAAACAACTTGTGTTTCCTCTATGGCTTGGCATGCTTCTATTGATAAGGAGTTAGCTTTGATTTTGCTTGCCACTGGAAAGGGCTTTGCTTATTAGTTGGTTCATATTCTAGGTATAAAAAATGGTAAAATATTTTAAAGATCTATTAGTTTTTGCGCTCTTTGGCTTGAGGTGGGGGCTTCACCATGGTTTTCTTCTCCCTTCTTGTTTTGCAAGTGCAAAGGCTTTCTATGTTCAATAATTGTAAAATGTGCCTAAACGTTTGGGGTAGGATCTATGAGAATTGTGTTGGAAGTTTGTGTTGCCATTGAAGTCAACAAATCTTTGTTGTTGCATTAATGTCAACCTATGGAGATGCTTTGATTGGTTGCATTATGTTGTCATTAGTAGTATCATTGATGTCAACCTCTAGTGTTTCTTTGATGAGCATATGTTTGTGGATGTTCAACCTCTTATGTGGTTGAGATGCTAAGAAAGTGTTGTAGATGTTGAGATGGTGTTTGTGGTGCTTGGTTTCCAAGTGCTTTCGAGAAAATTTGAATAAAGAATAAACAGTGTGGCAAAGTGGTGTTTAGTGTTTTGCTTCACATTTCTTCATGATTGAAGATCTGCTTGTGTGGTTCAAATATGTTAATTAGAGGTGTTCAAAGGTGTTATATCTATAATTTTAGGTTCTAGATCGTTTGATAGAAGAAGTTATGTTCACTAGTTTGTGAACTATGATGCAGTATTGTCTGGGAGAAATGGTTTTGCTCTACATTTCTCCATGTTGTGGTTTTTCGTCTTGTGGATCTGGAGGTGTGCTTACAGTGTTCATATCTATCTTCAATCTAAGTTGTTTGAGTTTGGTGCTCCACAAGGTTGGATTCATGTGTTACAGTGTGTGGAAGGTTAACAGGGTGTACAAATTGATTATGTTTTTTAGGTGTATGATGTTGTGAAGGATTTTTTGGATTTTAGGTTGTTGATGGAATATTCTAGATTGTGTTTAAGTGTTGTGTTTGGTTAATGAGTTGTCTATGGATTTGGTGAAGTGTGTGCTTAAATGTTTAATAGTGTTAACACAAGTTCAACCGACCTTGGGTGTTTACACTAATTGCAGATATGCTTCGGTGTTTGTGGAAGCATGGCGTGGTGTGTAATGTGGATTTACGTATGAGTTAAGGTGCAATATGGTTCACCTTCATTCCTCTCCACTGTGGGAATGTTTTGGTGCCGACCTAATTTGAATTTGCACGTTTGAAGTGCATAGTTGACCTTGAAAAATGTTTTTGAGGTTGTGAATGGTATAAAAGCAAGGTGGATTGTTGGAGAAGTGTGTATAGATGCAAGGATGTGTTGAGATGTGAATTAATCAGATGTGAATTAATTAGATGTGAATTAATCAGATGCAAAAATCTAAAGTGTGAGCTTAATGCCTATGACTCCAATGCAGTGAGCAGAAGGGTCTACATTTTGTAGAGCGCCTGAAGTTTCTGATAGCAGTGAGCTGGAGGTTATTGATGGTGCAGAGTTGTAATGGTGGATATTCTTTGTTGCTCTTAGATGTATTTCTCATTGTAACAATCTTCTATCTTTTTCTTTCTAATTTGGCAATAATCCCTTCTTTCTTTTGGGCAGTGAGCCTATTGTATTTGGTGTTGCAATTACTTTATATTGTGAGCTAATCCTCACCATGGTTTTTCCCTTCTTGGGTTTTCCACTTAAATATGGCATTCTCATGTGTTTAGATGTGTTTTCATTACTGTTTCTCATGTTTATATTTTTCTAATGCATGATAAGGGTTTAAAGGTAATTAAGGGTTTAAGGATTAATGTAGATTTGGATGTTAATAAGGGTTTTGATGTTTTAATGTACAACTATTCACCCCCCTCTTAGTTGGATTGTGCATTCAACAATTGGTATCGGAGCTTGGTTCCTTAGAAGAAAGCTTAATCACTTGAGGTAGATTTGATGACGCACAAGAAAAAGGCTCCTTGGTTTGATGGATCTAATTATGCATTCTAAATGACCAAGATGTAAGGTTTCCTTGTTTCCCTAAGGTTTGGAGTTTTGAATTCAATTCAAGATGGATATACTATGCCTACAAATGGGCTGTCAACTGATGATGAAATCAAGGATTATGAGAACAATGGAAAAACATGGTATGCTCTCTTGAGTGGTCTTTCTAATTCAAAACTTGTGAAGGTTATGAGCTATAAATCTACTAAAGGAATCTAGAAGAAACTAGAAAGTGTCTATGAAGGAGATGATAAGATCAAGCAAGCAAAGATGTAGAATTTGAAGACTAAGTTTGAAACCCTAAGGATGACAGAAGATGAAGATGCCAATTCCATCAGAGACCTTCGTGGAACACTTGAAGAAGATGAGGTGGTCAAGAAGGTATTAAGAACTCTTCCTAAATATTATAGTCATAAGGTTTTTGCTTTTGAAGAAGCTCAAAATTTAGATCATTATTGTAGAGATTAGTTGTTTGGTGTTAAAACTACTTTTGAATTGAGAGAGTTTGGTCCAAGTGATTCAAGAAGAGAGACTACTTTTAAACTTGGAAAAGTAGAGAAGAATGAGGAATTTGATTTGGATGAGTTTGATGAGTTAGAAGCAAGCTTTGTGAGGAGATTAAAGGGCTCTAGAAAATACAAAGGTAAGTTACCTTTCAAATGTTTCAATTGTGGAAAGATAGGTCATTATGCTTCGAAATGTCCATTCAAAGCTTCAAATGAAAGATTTAATGAGAATTAAGGTAAATCAATTAAGAGAAGCTATTATGTTAAAGAAGATGCAGTATATCTCATGATGAAAATGATTACCCCAATGATGAAAATGATGAATGCTTATTCATGGCTCTAATTGTTGAAACTTATTATGCTAACTCTAAGCAATGTATGAAGGAAGTTGCTCTGGAAGCAAGTCATAATGGAACTATGGTGATTGTTTTTCATGCAAGAGATGACAAAAACTTTTGGATTATTAACAATGGATGCTCAAATCACATGACATGTGATAAGAGTAAGTTTTTTAAATTTGAAAATTTTGAAGGTGGTCTTGTTAAGTTTGGTGATGATACATTTGATAAGATATGTGAAAAAGGTTCAATCAATTTTGATGGCAAGAATAATACAAATGATGTTCTTTATGTTAAGGGTCTCTGGCATAATTTTCTAAGTGTAGGAAAAATTTATAGAAAAGTATATAATCTTGTATTTCAAGATGGTGGTTGTGAGATAAAAAAGGCTCCAAATTAGAAAAGGCTCTAGAACTCTAGTTGTTGCAGGAAGGACAAATGTAAATGTTTATCATCTTAAGGGTGCTAATGGTATGTGCTTTAAGACTCAAATCAATGAAAATTGGCTATGGCATAGAAGAATGTATCACATAAATTTTGATAGCCTAGTGAGGATCAACTCTGCTCAAGTTATGAGAGATCTGCCAAAGATTACAAAGCCTATAAACACAGTTTGCAAGGAATGTCAAGTTGGGAAGCAAACAAGAAAAAGTTCAATATCAAAGAATACTCTACTGTAGGACCTTTAGAGTTGGTGCATACAAACCTTTGTGGACTTACAAGAACAAGAAGTTTTCAAGGTGACAAGTATTTCATGTTATTGATTGATGATTACTCTTGAATGACTTGGGTAACTTTTATCAAAGAAAAATTAGAAGCTCTAGATAAGTTTAAAGAATTTAAAACTATTGTTGAGAATGAAATGGATATGAAAATCAAATTTTTAAGATCTAACGGAGGTGTAGAGTTCACCTCCAACGAGTTTAATAGTTTTGTGAAGATCATGGAATAAATAGACATTTTTCAACTCCTAGGACTCCTCAGTAGGATGGAGTGGTGTAAAGGAAGAATATGACTATTCAGGAAGCAACAAGGACAATGATCAAGGAAGAAAATCTACCAGATGTCTACTAGAGAGAAGCAACTCATACTGTATTTTACATACTTAATAGAGCGCACGCAAGGAAAAAAAGTTTAAAGACTCCCTATATGAGTTGCACAGTATGGAAGAACTCTTACTGTCAAATATTTTAGAGTTTTTGGAAGCAAGTGCTATATCAAAAGAGATGAAGAAAACATAGGAAAGTTTGATGCAATATTTGATGAAGGAATTTTCCTTGGATACTCTACAAAGAGAAAAGCTTACCGGTGCTATAACAAGAGGCTAAAAAGGATTGTTGAAAGTGCAAACTTGTCAAAGTGGATGAAGACTTACATAAAAGCTCAGTGTTGATAGAAGGGTATGAATTAGACGAGTCCTCTTGCAAAGAAGAAGAGAAGGATGACGATAAGGAAAAATAAGTGTAGGTTGAAGAGGCAGAAGCTTTGGAAAGGATCCATAAGACCCCTAAGTATGTCCAAAAGAAACATTCTAAAGATTAGATCATTGGTGACAAAATAATAAGTGTATTGAAAAGAAGAAAGGCTACTATGATAGAAGAATGAGTGAATTTATGTTTACTTTCCAAAGTTGAACCTAAAACAGTGATTGAGGCATGAAAAGATTAATTTTGGATCAAGGCTATGGAAAAAGAATTGATGTAGATTGAGAAGAATATGACTTGGGAGCTTGTCCCAAGACTAGCAAACAAGAATGTGATTAGAACTAAATGGGCGTTCTAGAAAAAATTGAATGAAAATGGAGAAGTTGTTAGGAACAAGGAAATATTTGTGTAAAGGCTACTCACAAGTAGAAGGAATAGAATTTCAAAAGACATTTGCTCTGGTGGGAAGGATGGAGGCTATTAGGATGTTTTTGGCTTTTGCAATACATAAGGATTTCAAAGTTTATCAGATGGATGTGAAGTTTGCATTCTTGAATGGTGAGTTAGAAGAAGAGGTATACATTGAACAGCCCAAACGTTTTAAGTTATCAGATAATCCTAATATGGTATGTAGATTGAAGAATGAATTATATGGGCTCAAGCAAGCTCCTAGAGCTTGGTATGCAAGATTGGATAAGTACTTGTTGCAGTAGGGATTCAATAAAGGTTTCACAGATAACAATCTTTATTTTAAAGTTGAGAAAAATCAAATCTTGATTGTGGTTGTGTATGATGATGATATAATCTTTGGAGGAAATGAAAATATGTGCAAGAGATTCATAAAAGAGATGCAAAAAGAGTTTGAGATGTCTATGTTTAGGGAGATTAATGTCTTCCTTGGGCTACAAACCAATCAGATAGGGAAAGGAATATTCACATCACAATCAAAGTATGTCAAGGAAATGTTGAAGAAGTTTGTAATGGAAGACTCTAAACCGGTATGTACTCCTATGGTTACTAGTTGCAAGTTGAGTAAGAATGAAGAATCTCATAAAGCTGATCAAAGCAAGTATAGATCAATGATTGATGGACTGCTATACCTAATTGCTACTGGACCATATATAATGCATGCAGTTTGTCTTGTGGCTATATTTCAAGATCCCAGAGAGTCACATGTGGCGGAAATAAAGAGAATATTCAGATACTTGGATGGCACTTCGGAACATGGTTTATGGTATCCAGAGGATACTGATTTCTCTCTAAATATTTATATAGATGCAGATTGGGTAGGTTGTGTGGATGATAGAAGAAGTACAAGTGGTGGTTCTTTCTCTCTTGGAATTAGATTGGTGTCTTGGCTAAGAAAGAAGTAGGATTTAGTGTCATTATCTACTGTAGAGGCATAATACATTGTTGCAATATCAAGCTACGCACAGGTGTTGTGGATGAAGCAAATATTGAAGGATATCAAAGTGACATATGATGAACCAATTTCTATCTTATGTGATAACACAAGTTCTATCAATCTTTCAAAGAATCTGGTAATGCATTCAAGGACAAAGTATATTTCAATCTGGTATCACTTTTTGAGAGAAAAAGTTGTAGAGAATGAGGTGAAGTTGGGGTATGTGCCCACTAAGGATCAAGTTGCTTATATCTTCACAAAGACTCTTCCTAAAGATACATTTGAGTATCTCCAGGACAATTTAGGGGTTATTTTCCCTCCTTTCAATTATATGCATAAGGTCATGCATCAGTCCAGTGGACTTCAAGATTCATTCTTTGTTCTGGATTGATATTTGTGGCTACCTCTCAGGGGGAGTAGGTAGTAGCATTTTTTATCCTTGCAGTCAAGGGGAGTAAGTGTTGTAATTGTGTGGGAAGAGAGTAAGCATGCAGATATTGTCCTTTGTCAAGTTTTGTCAAAGGGTATGAGTAGAAAAAGAAAAGTGTAGGTTGCAATTGTTGTCGGTTGATGCAACATATTGTGGGAGTGTGCAAAGAAGTGAACATAAAGTTGCAAAGAAAGTATAGGTGAGATTGATGTCAAACAGGAAGCAAAGAAAAGAAAACATGTCTTTCCCTTTACCATTGATGTTAAAGGGGGAGAGAAAGTTAGCTAAAAAACCATATGAAGAAAGGTAGAGAGAAGTCCTATAACAGAGAAAGTGTTGGAAAGAGTAGATGCTTATGTAAGAGGGAGCAGTGTGCAATGTGTGGAAGTGATCAAAGTTGTTATTGATGGTTTTTCATCATGTGTTGCCATCAATGACAAAGGGGGAGATTATTGGAAGTTTTTGTTGTCATTGATGTCAACAGATCTTTGTTGTTGCATTAATGTCAACCTATGGAGATGCTTTGATTGGTTGCATTATGTTGTCATTAGTAGTATCATTGATGTAAACCTCTAGTGTTTCTTTGATGAGCATATGCGTGTATATTTTCAACCTCTTGTGTGGTTGAGATGTTGAGAAAGTTTTGCAGATGTTGAGATGGTGTTTGTGGTGCTTGGTTTCCAAGTGCTTTTGAGAAAATTTGAATAAAAGAGGAAACAATGTGGCAGAGTGGTGCTCAATGTTTTGCTCTACATGTTTTCATGATTGAAGATTTGCTTGTGTTGTTAGGATATGTTGATTAGAGGTGTTATACACAAAATTTTAGGTTATGGATAGTTCGACAAAAGAAGTTGTGTTCACCAGTGTGTGAACTATGATGCAATGTTGTCTAGGAGAAATGGTTTTTCTTCACATTTCTTTGCATTGTGGTTTCTAGTTTTGCATATCTATCTTTAGTATGAGTATGATGTTGCAAAGGATTTGTTGGATTTCAATGTGTTGATGGAATATTCTAGATTGTGTTTAATTGATAAGCGTGGTCCATGAATTGTCTTTGGATTTGGTGAAGTGTGTACTTAAATGTTTAATGGTGTTAACACTGGTTTACCTGACCTTAGGTGTTTAAACTGATTATGGATATTCTTTAGTGTTTGTGGAAGTGTGGTATGGCATGTATACATGGATTTAGGTATGAGTTAAGGTGTTATGTGGTTTTCCTTAATTCCTCTCCACCATAGGAATGTTTTGGTGTTGACCTAATTTGAATTTGCACATTTAAAGTGCATAGCCAATCTTGAAAGATGTTTTTTAGGTTGTGAATGGTATAAAGGCAAGGTGAATTGTTGGAGAAGTGTGTGTAGATGCGAGGAATGTGTTGAGATGCAAATTTAATCAGATGCAGAGATCTAAAGTGTGAGCTTAATGCCCATGACTCCAATGTAGTGAGTAGAAGGGTCTACATTTTGCAAAGTACATAAAGTTTCTGATAGTAGTGAGCTAGAGGTTATTGATGGTGCAAAGTTTTAGTGGTGGATATTCTCTATTGCACTAATATGGATTTCTCATCGTAACTGTTGGTTCTTTTAAATTCCAGCCAAATCTTTAAGGCAGCCTATGGATTTTCCAATTCCACTAATTAGCAACCTAAAAGGGGTTGGCCAATGAATGACATAAAGCAATTTAGCTTTCCTCCCACACTTCAGGTTTTGCAAGGCCCGAGAGGGTGATCCCACAATGCACTTATAACATTCCTTCACAATATTTCCATATACATTGCATATTAAGCAGATACATCCTCATATTCATGACTCGACAAGTGACAATTTGCAAGAATTTGGAAAATTCTTTACACCTTTATAACTTGGAGTAGAGAATGGACAATTTGAATGAGAACTATAACACCCATCATCATTATGAGTATGATTTTAATTAAATGAATTGTTCTTTAACATGATCTAGTTGATCCGATATGTTTGAATTCGCTTGGTACATAGAACAATGCATTATCCTAGGGTGGTGAGGTCAAATTCACAACAAACTATAGTGCAATAATAATGGCATTCGATATTTATAGACTATTATGGATTTGCATTACAAATTCATAACCCAGATGTTCCAAATAGAAAATACTTAAAGATCTTATGACTTAACACACAAACCAGTGACTGCATCAAAGCATTTTAATCAATTACTTGAATTGAAGCACAAATGCAAACACACATCCAACCATGTTAATTGGAGACCAATAAAACAATCTTTAATCATTTCATTGTTGATTCATGAACAAATACATAGGAGACAATTTGCTTGAAATTTTCCATTATCAATTCCAAATGCTATATTTGTTGCAAAACATTTAAGTTGACTATAAATATAAACTCATAACCTAAGATTCAACGAGAAATTCTATATCCTTGTACAATTATTACACTTCATGAAAATACTACTAAGACTACGTGAGATCAACTGAAAATTTTCAAAGACCCTTACATAGTAGCCTTGAATTCCCTTTTATAAGATTAAGCTCAAGCAAACAAGCTTCAGGCTATTGGCCAGTCATATTACATTTCAATTTATATTTCAAAGTATTTCATTTCATTTAAGACCCCAGATGGTTACATTTACACTTCAAGAAATGGGGGGAAAATACAACAAGACAAAAAACCAACAAAAGCCTACTGAACCCTTATCCTCATTGTTTGAGAATTTCACGTCATCACATCATTCATCCAAGAGCATGAAATATGAAAGCAAAAGAAAACATAAAGCAAAGAGAAGAACTTGGTTGGATTACCACATGCATTTTCTAATTGAGAGGATATGGATTTTTTTTTAAATAATTTATTTCAAAGGCCAAACCTGTATTATACTTGACTATGTTCTATATCCATCCCACCACCCTTATGGCTTATTCAACATATTTTTCCAACAAATTCTTGTATTCGTCCTCTATGCCAGTTGATATCCAATAGTTTCTGCACCTTTGTGCTATATGCATTATATCTTGCATCAATTGTCACCCGAGCCTCTTAAACAAAGGTGTCCATGCCTATTTCAACCTTGATGAAGTTGCCAATTAAGACATTGAGCACTGACAAGTCTAACTTATCATCAATATACACCATCTGAGACACACTGGCTGTCTGATTCTTGAACATGGCTCTCCATGAGGCATACTCTTTTATTTCTCCATCTTCATCAAGGATTTTTGGTACACCTTATTCTTCCATATCCCTTAAGGCTTTTATTTTACCTTGTAGTTGCCCACCAATTCCTTCATGGAAACCCATGACTTCACCAATGGTTTCAATTCCTTTGATTGTGTCAGGAAGATGTGTTAGAGCTTCAGAATCTCCCTTTGCATTTGTTTGAATCTCCTTTAGACTATTCAATCTGCTGCTCCACTTATTCCAAGTGCTCATGAAAACTTCTTGGCCATGCTAAAAGTTTCCATATGCTAGATACCTTTGCAAGTTAACTATGTGGTTTCTTCCTTAAGAGAAATTTTGGACCATCTATAACCTAGGATACCTTCAGCCATATCCTTAGTAATATCGCTCATGCTTTCTTGAAGCTTGTTCTTCTCAGACTTAGTTGCTTAGAGCTCCTTCTTCAATGCATCAATCCTCAATTTTAGGGTATCCTTATCTTGTTGTGAAGTACCAGATGGAGAAGTAGACAAGGCCCTATGACTTGCCTTGGCCATAGTGGCTTTCACTTTGTTATACTCCTCAACTAATTTATTGTGTTTATCCAACAATTTCATATATCTGGCCTGAGTAATTTATGCAATGTCAATACTCAACATAGCTGAGTGCATTGTTAACCTTGCAGCTTGTAGAGCTATCATCTTTGAATCTCTTCCTATGATCAATTATCTTGAAAGGCCAGTCATTGTTCTACTGAGTCTGCACCTCCCTGAATCGGGTTTTAATGGCCAAATGGGTAGTGCATGTAAATTGGGGCTGAACCCCAAACCAAAAGTATTCTCATCAAAAGCTTCTTTAGACACCATAGCATTTGGGTCATTCCTAATTGCATCTAGAGTGATTATGGAGGATAGGTTCCATCCTAGGTTCACCATCATCCCACTATCTTTAACCAATCTTCTAGCCTCCATAGGATTCATTTGCTCAATTTCTCAAACAATCTCTTCCTCAGTCTTCTTTTTGACCTCTTCTTGTTGTGAGGAATCAACTCCCTCTTGTGTATTTTGTATCCTATAATTTATTTCCTGAGCTTTCAGCTCAGTGATGAATTCTCTAAATTCTCTGGTTGTCACTAAAAAATCATCCTCTAAAAATTTGGCACAAGCTAGAACCCTTGCATCATTGTCCTAGCTTTCATCATATTCCCAAGGTACTAGCTTATCATCTAGAACAAATAGTTCCATTACTTCTCCAATATCAGGGTATGAGAATTCATGCTCTATTCTTTGCTCAATAGGCACTGATCCAACAGACGGTTGTTGTACATCCCCCTTAGTACCCTTTGTTTCATCAACGTGTACAAAAGGCAACTCCATAACAAGAATATCCTCAATGTCCATTGGCTGTGACTGCATTTCTGGTGCTATGGGCTACTCTGGTTGACCACTAGTTTTTAGTAGATGCTCTTGCAAAGCACTTTGAGCTTGTTGCTCTGCTTGTTGCACCTTCTCTAAAAAAGTGTCATCACTAGAATCACTAAGGATCAATTCCATCCTCTTAAATTTGTTAGTGATGTGCTTGTAAGGGATTTCGTAGTAGGAATTCTTGGTAAAAGCCCTTTGCTCAGCCTCAACAATTTTCATCCAAACTCTCTCTCTATCCCAGATAGCAGGAATGTTGGAAAGTTTCTTATGACATCCTCCTTGAAGTAGAAAGCATGAGGTCAATATCCTGAGATTCCCCTTCTAATCTTTTCTCTATCAATGAGCTCTTATGGATCAAAAATTCTTGTAGGGGCTGTACCCATCAAATTATTTATCATTATACTGAACACCTCATATGCTTCCTTTGCAGTGACAACAAAATAATCAAAATAGAAAGTTGATGCAATAATAGAGGCCTTTTCAGATAACCTAAAATTCTTTGCATCACTATTATCCATTTGCCACATTATTTCAGTAAAAGCCAACCTATCAGAAACAAACCTAGGCAATAGATATGGTGCCACAGGAGCCCCATAACACCTGATGACTTTACAATTGTCATACAAATACTAGTCTCCCCAATTGCACACATAATTGGGGCCATCTCCACATTCTCTTGGTCTCAACAATCCCTGAATTGTTTTAGAAATTATCTCAGCTGGCCCCAATCCCATTTGTACTAGAATAGTATGCTTTATGTTATTGCAGAATCCAACATAGTTTGAATTTGGGCAATGCAAATCCCAGATATATGTCTGAATTTGGATAGGAGATCTATGATTCTCTTCATCCACTTGTCTTAGTTTCATGACTTGACCAATAACCTCCCTTCCCTAGTATAACAACATATGCATCAATAATGAATAATGTCTAAATGTCAATGGGTTTTTTCTTTCTTTCAACCTTACCAAGTCATAGTGCAATTGCTTAGCAACTTGGTGAGCATAGTCAAGCCACTTGTGTTGGTTTCTATGTTGAATATCCATGATCATAACTAACAGGCATGACATTAACCTTCCATCACACTTCACTCCAAGCACTTGACACAACATATAGTATGTATATCTAAAATAATCTGCAAATTCTTTGCAATCCAATGGTTCAACTTCGTTGATTGCAAACATAGAGCCCCTCTCTCGTCTATGCTTTGGTAGTTCACCTCTTCTGAACCAAACCTTGTGATCAATATATTCCTTTTGTAGCTTTTCCATACTAATCTTTTCATTAGCATCAGGGTTCATTCTGAAGACCACTATGACTTTACTTCTCTTTATTTCCAAATTTTTTTACCATTTGTGTTTGATTACCCTATTGACATGATCATATCTATCAGTGAGTTGCAACATTAAATCTACCTCCACAAAAATATTAGGGGCAACCACTTTCCCCAAATCATAACCCCAGACATTTCAATCAGGGTGTGGAGCATCTCTTCTTCTTAAAGTGTACAAGAATAAATCCCATCTAGGCTCTAGCACAACAATATCACCAATTCTTGTTGCAAGGTCCTTGAAATTTGTGCTTAATATTCCTTCCCTAGTGGCCTTCTTGTTGCTTTCCTTAGCATCTGTAGGCTGAAACTTGTCCATAAAATAGACATAACTCTTTCGTGGCCCTTTCTTCCTGTCAGTCTCTTCAGATACCTGTGGCGTTTCTTGAGAAACCTTTTGCTTTTTTCTCTTGGAGGTGGATTTAGAGGATGATGACTCACTTGAATGACTCATCTTAGTTAGGCTAGGGTTTTCAAGTATGAATTCAAGCTAGGTTTTGAATTGATAATCTATGCCTTAACAATTTAATCTCAAAAATATTTCAACCCTTTTTATATTGCCCCCAACCAAGAATTTAAACTAGTCAATATAAGTTCAAAACCCTACTTTTACCCTTGCAGGAAATTCAAAAGGCATTGACATACTGAGACAATTCTTGCAAAAGAATAAAACTTTGCAAGGTTCAATAATGGCTTACCCAGGAAAAATTGTACAATTCTTCTTCACTATAGTTCTTTGTCGCTCCAATATCTTCTTGAACTCTGCGTATGTTAGGGTGAAAGGAAAACTCATGCAACAGGCCCTTTTACAACTAGTTGGCTGAGTTAAGTCACCATTAATGGTACAAGAAAGCTTGCGTGAGTGAAAACACCAACTCGGTCAGTTGCCCATTGTCATTTGAATTTGAACCATTGATTCACATGCTTCAAAACTTCATCCTACGGTTCACATATTTCCACTATCCCCATGATGCCTTTTTAGGGATTTGATATGTACTAGGAAATTAAAACAGGAAGTCACCATGTGTACTCCTTCATATATACTAGCATTGACCATCGCTAATTCTGTTCAGCTTTATGATCTCATCCAGCGATGGCAATGAATCCAACGATGAGATATAAGCCATTGATTTTAAATGTGGAAGGATCCTGGCCGCAAAATTTATTTACATCACTCATCGCTCATTCATTTTCCTTTAGGTGGATCCAACTGGCGATGCTTTGATCACACGCGATGAGGAGAGATTCACCCATTGGTAGTCGCGGGTTCATCTTTAGCCTATAAAAAACAACCAATGATAGTTACAAGGATAGAGATGGGTTAAGTGCTTAACCACATCGCTCATTGGGTATTTCCCTTTTGGCGATGACGAAGGAACATGCGATGGGCGATAAACCACAAACAGTTAGAAAGATATGATATCGATCATCGCATATTAGATACAAGCCACCTTGGGAGGACATGCGATGGGTGATAAACTACGAGGAGATGGACTTAAGTGATTTTAAAAGCACGTGGGCTTAAAGTTGTTTTAAAAGGACAATTCCTAAGCTCGACGGGATACCCAACATTAGGGCTAGTTAAACGATGAAACTTAAGACCATGAAATGTTATTAACATAACTGGTTACTAGATACACTTGGTCAACACAAAAATATAATCCAAAGGATAACCAAGGGTGCAAATGTAAATAAAACCCTATACCCTATACCCTAATGGCAACAAGAAATGAGCAATCAGAAATTTGACCATGAAATTGATGGGACCATAAAAATATTTTTGGGTTCCACCAGTGGCTTCAACTAGGGATGTATGCCTCCTATAGGAATAGAAAGATATCAAATCTCAGGTTAAGCAGACTAAGCACACAAGGACCAAAAACCAGGAGCTTGTCCGGACAAGACAAGCATACACAACAGAAAGGAAACACACCAAACCTATACACAAAATTTATAGGACTGTACAATGTACATGGAAAAATAACCTATATCAAGAGAAATAGGGTTTCAAGAACTATCCATGTACTGGCAGTTCAAGAATTTCACCTATTAAGGACTGCAAAAAATATGAGTCTTCTCCATGCATATCAGCAATTAGGTAAGGGCCCAACCACAAAGGATCAAACTTCCCATGTTTACCTTTATCCTCCATCCTTGCATTCCACATTAAAACCATGCTTCCCAACTGAAACTTCCTTTCAATGGTCCTTTTGTCATACAAGTGATTAACTTGCAATTGCAACCTCTCATTTATCTTATGAGCTTCTCTTCTAGTTTCATCAAGCTCAATCAACTCATCCATCCTGTGCTACATTTCATCACAAATGTCACTATCATATTGTTGGAAAAATTTGTACATCTTTATCAAATTGTTATGTGGTATTCTAGCCTCAACCCCATACACTAGATGAAAATGGGATTGTCCAATGACCTTATTCATAGTAGTCTTATTAGCCCATAATGCAAGCTACAACTTTGAGTCCCAGACCCTCTTGTTCTTCTCAATTACCCGCTTGATAATATTCATCAAGTTTTTATTGCTAGAATCAACTTTCCCATTTCCTTAGGGGTGATATGGGATGAATAAGATATGCTTATGCCATTCTGGTTACAAAATTCAGTAAATTCCTCATACCTGAAGCACATGGCGTTGTCATAAATAATCCTTTCAGGAACCCCAAACCTACTCAGAATATTGTTCATCAAAAAATCAATGACAACTTTACCATAATCCAGGCATGTCCTCGACTAGACTTCTTAGACATTTATCCAATAAAATAAATGCCCCATTGTTGAAAGGGAGCTTGTGCTGACACTGGCATAAGTGGTAAGTTTCCTAAGAACTTCAATTTTCCAGTGAACTTCTGACAAGCATCACATTTCTTTACAAATCTATGTGCATCTTTGAACATGGTCAGCCATGAAAAACCTACTCTCAATATCTTATGGGCAGTGGTCTTGGCCATGTAGTGACCTCCACATGCTCCTTTATGCATTTCAATCAACATATCTTTTGCTTGATCCCCGTCTACACACGTAAGCAGCAAACCTTCAGGGCTTCTCCACCATAGTTCACCATTAATGATAACATACTTGATTGCTTGCAACTTAATAAGAGTTCTTTTCTCCTTGTGAGATAAACCTCCAGGGAATTGCATGGTCTATAGATATTCAACAATTATTTTGTACCACTTGTAGGTATACATGTCACATATGGGTACAACATTTTCATGCTCAGCCTGGTTTATTTGGTTAGTCTCCAAATTTGTCTCAGCCATCAATTTAGCTAGACCTTGTCCTCTCACCAACTTGGTAATCTGGATATTAATGTTGAACTCTTGAATCCTATTGATCCATCTACACCGATGATCTGTGGTCTCTTGTTGAGTAAATATATCTTTGACTGTTGTTGTTGGGACATATGCTACAATAGTAGCTCCAGTCAAATATGGTCTGAAATTTTTAACAGCCTTAACTAGAGCATATGCCTACTTCTCTATAGCATCATACTTGAACTCGGCTGACTGTAATGATTTGCTAAAGAAAGCAATAGGTTGCTTAAAACCTTCATCATTCTTCTGAAGTAAAACTATTGCTACAATAAGGAATTAAGAAAATGTGAATAACTAAAAAGGATTTGAATAGTCAGGGGATTTCAGGACAGGTGCTTCCTTGATAGCATTCTTAATAGCGTAGAAATATTTTACAGATTCCTCTGTCCATGATACTTTCTCCCCTTTCTTTAGCATTTTAGAGATAGGTCTTACAATTTCAGCAAAATTCGTGAAAAATATTTGTACAAAGTTAATTTTTCCAAAGAAATATTGTATTCCCTTCACATTCTTAGGTTGCGGGATCTTATCAATTGGTGCTACACATTCAGGATCAATCCTGACCCCATCTTTTGACACAATGTGGCCCAACAATTTCCCTTGTTTAATCCCAAATTGACACTTTTTGGGATTCAAAGAGATCCCATATTTGAAGGCTCTAATAATATCTTTTCTAGGTGTGAGTAGTGATCTTCCTCCTTCTTACTATGGGTAGTAAGATCATCGTGATAAATGAGAAGAAACAAATCAATGAAATCAACAAAAGCCACATCCATGGCTCTTTGAAAAGTGGCACCAACATTAATCAAGCCAAAAGACATCCTTACATATACATACGTCCCCCATGGCATTTTAAATGTAGTTTTATATTGTTTCGGTTCCCTCACCATGACTTGGTTATAGCTTGAAAACCCATCCATCATCGAGAGCAGCTCACATCCAATCACTTTTTGTAGCATTGCCTCCATGTTAGGCAAAGGGTAATTATCTTGTAGAGATGCCACATTCAAATTTCTAAAGTCTACACATAACCTCAGGTCTCCATTTTTCTTTATGATTGGAACTAAATTTGAGACCCATGATGGAATTAATACGTGGAAGCTTGCAATCCACTGCATCTTAGCTTGGTAAAAGCTCTTCTTGCATTTTTGGCTGCAAGGTAGGGTTGATTGGCCTCTATTTACGCCTAAAAGGCTTTGCATTAGGCTTCAACCATTATCCTCACATGTTAGTGAGTCCTCCCTATAAGCCTTTAGATCATCGTGCAACCATGCAAACACATGTCTATGCTTGCTTAAGAGAGAAATCAACATTTTTTCAACATGTGAAGCTTCATGCGCTTTCTATGTACACCAACTTTGGGGAATTCTTAGTTCAAGATTGACCTCGTACAAATCTTCTTTATGAGAAGATGTTTTCTTCACATTTTGCTTTGTCGGAGCCATCAGACCTTTCTAATGCTACCAATCCTTGGGAATATTATTAGTCTTCAATTGGATCACCTCATTTTCCCAACAATGTATCCTTACCATCAACCTCAACCACAAATGGCCGAGTCAATCTCTTGGTCTTCATATTGGTCAATGTAGTGCAAGAATCTCAAATGTCATTGTCATCATCAAACAATTTCAATTGCAAATGTTGTGAGGTATTGGGTGGTTTGTACTTCTATTTGTGAGACACCATCAAGGTGACATCATCTAATCTAACATCAATATTAGCTAATAGAAGTTTTCCACGACATTTTGTCCCCTTTCTATCAATCTATGCCAAGGCATCAAAGGCCTCAATAGTATCCCAAATTTCATTCTTGTATTTCCTAAGCCTTTTATCTTTAGTAACAAATCTAGACCTAATTTGGGAAACTACCAACTCAAAATCCCCAGTAATTTTAACAACTTAATGCCATGTTTGGGAAGCTAATTTTAACCCAAGCAAGAGAGCCTTATATAACAACATTATTTGTACAGAAAATTGTAACAAGTTATCTATCGTCTCTGAATGGATCCATCAGTCTGATCAGATCTTGCTGGGTGTCAGATCGTTCGTCTCACTTAGAAAGTGTCTAACCTAGTGTCTACAAAGTTAATTATTGTTAGCTCTTTAGGCTCCTTAGCATATTCAATCATGTGGTGGACCCTTGGTTCTCTTGCAATCTTAACATCCTTTTCATCAATTGAAAAAGTTGCAAATGATAGGTCACACTGAATACTCCCACCCATGGAAGCACTCCAGTGTCTTGACAATAAAATTCCATAAGTTGGTGGAATGTCCACCACTGTAATACTCATAAACAACTCCTTTTCAGGGAAAGTTGCTAACTTATATGGAACTTTATTGATTACCCCTATCACAAGCACTTCCCTTGAGTCCATGGCATAACACTTCCCATATGTGCTATCAACCTTTAATCCCATTTCTTCCATGATTTTTACTAGCATTACATTGTTTGAGGCCCCTGAGTCTATCGTGTTATTTCTAAGTAACCTACCATCAATGATCAAGCTCATAAAAAATGGATTGACTTGGCTTGGATTGGCAGTAATGGTGGTTCCCAGGTATACTTTAGGATTTTCAATGATCACTACTTTAACCTCGGTAATTTTCTCTTGAGTCGTACTTGATTCCAGTTGATCAACCACCACTTTATCCTTCCCACTTGTAGAAATACTATTGATAAGAGCAACAATTTTATCTTTATGCTCATCTATTCTCATCATTTCTAGTAGGGGGATTGTGACTTTAACTTGAGACAATACCTAAAACATATCTATAGGGGAATAATTTGGTAATTCAGGGAGTATGAATTCTTTAGGAATTACCTTCTCACCTTGTCAGCACTGGGTTTCACATCTTTGGCCTTCTCAGCTTGAGGAGAAACTTCACCATCAATTTTCACCTTAGTGCCTTTCTTGGCCCAAATTCTCATCTCTTTAGCATTCTTGGGTTTTGTCTCTTCTTTCTTGTTGTCTGTCTTTGTTCCTTTGTTTTTTTGCATTGTTTTCCTTGATAAACACACTACCCGGGCTACCTTGATTACCACTCACGACCCTATTTATCAAGTGAAGATTTCTCCTCACCTGAGCAATCAATGCAATTGTATATTTTTCAATTTCCTCGTTTGAGGGTCTTCTCAAGGAAACATTGTCTGATTCAAGAGTATAAGCAGTGCAATCATCCTCCATTTCTTCATCTGAAAAGACTTGTTGATGATGTACACTTGCTTCCTGCCTTTGCATATCCACATCATTTATGTCAACATCATCACTAGAAGAAGTCATCGCAATCAAGATCTGATTTGGTCATAAATACATTTTCCATCTCATCATGGTTATGAGGAAAATAAAATTCTCCTTGATCATCTTGAGTGTCTTCCATAGACCTTGCAACAACACATTGTTGTGATGAGTGAGGCATTTGACACACTCCACACCATGGAAAGTCTTCAACAACATTAGTGGAATTTTTATGCAATGGGTTAGGTGGAACTTGAGTATTTTTTTGATTATTTTGAATTGGCTTTCCATTATGCCAATTCGTATGACAAGGATAATCCTATAGCCTTGGTGGCCTTTCATTCCTTTGGAATTGTGGCTTATCATTCTTTGCCGCCTTCTGCAACAAACTAAGAACTTGATCTAATTTTTCATCAGGGGTCGCACCTTTAACTGTCTTTTCATTTTGAGCTTTTGGGTTCTTCAGAGGTTTGGGGTCATCCCTTCTTCCCGCTTTTCTTCATGCTCTCCTATTGTTTTCAATATTGAATGTCATTTTCTAGGCTTCCCTCTGGTACTATGTATTCTTATCTCTAAGCAGATAACACATCTTCGAGTTGTATGCATTGCAGTATACAACTAGACATGCCTTTTCATTGGGTCTTAAAGAGGTAGGGACTTTATACATTGCCTTCTGGAACCTTGCATTGAACTCAGTTTCCAATTCATTATGTCTCTTTGTAATATTGTTAAAATCATTCAACCTAAACCAAGGATCAGTTTGGTCTCCATATTGTTCCATAAAGATGTGATGGAAACTAAAGTTGTCTCCAAGATTGATGCTTTCTGGTTGTTTAAATTGATATAACAAGTTTATCTTCAATTTATCAGTGCACATTTGTTGTATCTATGTGGTTAATTGATTGGTTCTTTCATGAAAAGATTAAATCCTTTTGGTTGATCACAGTAATCAAGGAAATTCATTTGGATTATTAAGAAAAGCTTAGCAATCACAATCTTGCATGTTTATACAAGTTATAAACAAAACATATGCCAACAATTTGAGTGTTTTCCATAAAGAGGTTTCCCATTTCTATTTCATTTGACTCTACATACCCAATAAGGCACTAGTCTCTGCATTTCACCATTTAGATTCATTCATTTTATTTACATCTGTTAACTGAAAATATTAGGATTTAGCTTTTGAATATCGCTATTAATAATTTATACCAAATTTAGTTTTTATTTTTCCACTCCCATCTACCATTGTGGGAAAAACATTCCAAGAAAGATAGGCACATTAAGTCTGCTTCATTCATCTAGGTACACCCGCCAAGGTCTAGCAACACATGAAGAGTAGAAGGTCTAAAGTATCTGACCTTGTCTGTTACCCTAAAACGTATCAAGAGTTTGGCAGCCTCTTGAGGCATTTCGCCTGCATTTTTGAGAGCCACCGTGACTCATTCTGTGGTATGTCCTTTTTAGATGAACCTCCCTCATATATATTTACTCCACCCATAGGTCTCTTTCCTTTATCAACATTGTGGGGAACATGATCTGTATTTTTGGGAGGAGGGTTAACTGGGACAAAAGTATTTTCAACAGTGTTGGTTTGTGTGCTTACAACAACATTATCAACATAGGGAATTATAGGGATCTTTGCTACAATTTCTTGAACAACAAGACCAATTTTTTGGACATCTTTGGTTGCTAACCTGTCCAATTCTTCCATTTCCTCAACCTTTCTCCTCAACATATCCCTTTGCATTATGGTTTCCCTTATCCTTCTCTCTTTCTCTTCATCCCTCTTCTTTTTTTTCTCATTACATCTTGAAGCTCCTTCTCTAAGCCTTTGCATATCATTAAGAACTTCTTCTTCCTCTGGTAAGGTAGAATCAACATCCGATGCTACTACAACCTCAGTTCGATTGGGAACAGTGTTATTAGAATATTCATCATCTCCCGTTAACAGGTCTAGAGGAATTAGAGTATAAGGATGGGAATTTGGGGTCAAATTACCTTCAGCTCTAGTGAATCTAGCACTAGCATTATCTCTTTGTATTCTATCTCTTTCCCTCCTTTCCATAGCTCATAGGGTTTCTTTTTTACAACAAACTTCATAAAAACCTCTCCTCTCTTAGTAGAGGTTCTATCACTAAAATCTAGCAAATTCTTTTCACATTTTGAACTAGAGCTAGAACAAATATCACGTTCAGGGATCAGATGAGGAGTAGACTTAAATTTTTCAGTGTCCTTTTCATTCACCCACTTCCTCACACGTGCTTGGGAAATTCTCCTTCCAGCTTCTACTCTGGATGCTTCTTCATGTGGCCTCGAGTTCCTCACATTTGTACTTGGGTCTTCTTCACATCCGTTAACTTTCTCGATTTCTTTCTATTCTTCTTCTTTACTTCTTTGATATCTTTAAACACTGGCTCACATTGGTGTAGAGACTTCATAGTCGCCACCCAAATTCCTAGGAATCAATTCGTAGCAATTTTGTTACACTTTATGCAAATTTCACAAGATCTTTGGAAACTCAGATGAACTTTGACAAATGCAAAATTCCTTTGAATGAACTTTGAACGTAAGCCTTTCAAAACAAAAGGGTGGGAAACTTAACATGAACCTTAGTGGGACACATGACAAAGGTTTGGACAATATTTAGCAAAATATTCAAATAAACAGGCTCTATAGGTAAACATCACCATATACTATAGTGATCTTTGATAAGGCACTCTGGAGACTTATAATTGTTAAGCTTACATCCCCAATAGAGTCGCCATTTTGTTGGCTCTTTCAAATTAAAACCAGATCTTCAAAGAATCCTGTGGATTTTCCAATTCCAATAATTAGCAACCTCAAAGGGGTTGGCCAATGAACAAGAGAAAGCAATTTAGCTTTCCTCCTACACTTTGGGCTCTGCAAGACCCAAGAGGGTGATCCCACAATGCATTTATATCATTCTTTGATAAAGCTACCACCTACAATGCATATTTAGTAGATACATTCTCATATTCATGGCTTGACAAGTGATAGTTTACAAGAATTGGGAAAATCCTTTACACCTTTACCACTTGGAGCAGAGAATGGACAATTCAAATGACAATTACAACAACTGAAAAATCTAAGTATGATTTTGTTTAAATGAGTTGTTCTTTGACAAGATCTAGTTGATCAGACATATTTGATTCCACTTGACATATAGAATAGTTCATTATCCTAGGGTGACGGGGTCAAATTCACAACAAACTATAGTGCAATAACAATAACATTCGACATTTATAGACTATTATGGATTTGCATTACAAATTCATAACTTAGATGTTCCAGACAGAAAATACTTAAAGATCCTATGACTTAACACCCAAACCAGTGACTGCATCAAAGTGTTTTAATCAATTACTTGAATTGAAGCATAAATGCAAACACACATCCAACCATGTTAATTGGAGACCAATGAAACAATCTTTAATCATTTCATTGTTGATTCATGAATGCATACATAGGAGACAATCTACTTGAAATTTTCCATTAGCAATTTCAAATGTTGTAATTGTTTCAAAACATTTAAGCTAATTGTAAACAAAAGACTTCAACACCTAAGACTCAGAAAAATTCTATAGCCTTGTATGCTTGATACATTCCATGGACAATTTGTTCCTGATAATCTAACCTGAGATCAACCAAAATTGACAAAAGACCCTTGCACAATAGCCTTGAATTCCCTTTTATAAGATTAAGGAAGCAATACAAGCTTCGGGCTATCGGTCGGTCACACTACATTTCACCCTGTATTTCATGGTGTTTCATTTCATTTCAACCCCCAGGTAGTTACATTTACACTTCAAGAAATGGGGGGAAATACAAAGAGAAAATATTTGTAACAACACGTTGAGCTCGTATCTTTCTTGTTGATGACTCTACGTTAGCTCCACTTGGCCGAAAGCATAAGAAACATAAAGCAAAGAAAGAGAATTGGTTGGATGACCATGTGCATTTTTTTGATTGGGAGGATATCGACTTTAAACAATTTGTCTCGAAGGCCAGACCTGTATTATACTTGACCATGCTCTATATCCATCCCACCACCCCTATGGCTTATTCAATATACTTTTCCAACCAATTCCTGTACTCGTCCTGTGTGGGCCAGTTGATATCTAATAGTTTATACACCTTTGTGTTATATGCATTATACTTGGAATCAATTACTACTTTGGGTTCTTTCACAAAGATGTCTATGCTCATCTGAATCCTAATGAGATTATCAATTAAACCATTCAGCACCGTTAAGTCTAACTTATCATCAATGTATACTATCTGTGGACCCGTAGTTGTTTGATACTTGAAGAAAGCCCTCCATGATGCATACTCTTTGAGTGTTCCATCTTCATTAAGGATTTTTGGCACACCTTGATCTTCCATATTTCTAAAGGATTTTATTTTACCTTGCAGCTTTCCACCAATTCTTTCATGAAAACCCGTGACTTCACCAATCATTTCAATTCCTCTTATTATGTCTGGAAGATTTGTTGGAGCTTTAGGGTCTTCCTTTGCATTTGCTTGAATCTCCCTTAAACTGTTTAACCTACTGCTCCATTTATTCCATGTGCTCTTGAAAACCTCTTAAACATGTTGGAACCTTTCAAATGCCTCATGTATACCTTTATAAGTTAACCATGTGGCTTCTACTTTATACGTTTTGTTCAATCTATGGTTCGTAATTTCACAACCATGTCTTGTAATTCTTTGTCTTGCCTCCTAGAAATTATTCTTCTAAGACTTGGCTACTTGGAGCTCACTCTTCGATGCATTATTCCTCAAATTTAAGGTATCTTTATCTTGCTGTGACGTTACAAACTGTGGAGATGTAGGTAAGGCCATCTGATTTTCCTTGGCCAAAGTGACTCTCACCTTACTGGAATCTTCAACCAATTTATTATGTTTCTCCAACAAATTCATGTATCTTGATTGTGCTATCTCTGCTGTATTAACACTCAACCTAGTTGAATGTATTGTCAACCTTGCAGCCTATGTGGCTATCATTTTTGAAGCTCTTACTATATTCAATTCTCTTGAGAGACCAGTCATTATTCTATTGAGTCTACATCATCCTAAATCAGGTGTCAATGACCAAATAGCTAGTGCATGCAAATTGGGGATAAACCTCAAACCAAATGTCTTCTCATCAAATGTTTCTTCTGATACCATGGCATCCAAGTCACTCTTGATTGCATCCAAGGAAATTATAGAAGACAGGTCCCATCCTGGAATTACAAGCATCCCACTCTCTTTAATTAGTCTTCTAGCCTCCATGGGATTCATTTGGTTAATGTCTTTAATTATCTGTTCCTTGACTTGTTTCTTGACCTCTTCTTGTTGTGGAGGATCAACTCCCTCTTGTGCTTTCAATATCCTATCATTTATTTCTTTAGCTCTTAATTTAGCTATGAATTCTCTAAACTCTTTAGTTTTCACACAAGAATCATCTTCTAGAAACTTGGAGCAAGCTAAAACCCTTGCATCATTGTCCTCGTCTTCATCATATTCACAACGTACTAGCCTGTCATTAGCAACAAAAGGTTCCATTACATCTCCCACATCAGGATATGAAAACTCCTACCCTATAACCCGATCAATAGGAATTGATTTAGCTAATGGTTGTTGCATCTCCCCTTCAACATTCTATATTTCCTCAACTTTTTCAAGAATGGGCTAGATAATAGACACATCATCAACATCAATTGGTTGCTACTGAATTTCTGGTGGCATGGGTTCCTCTAATTGCCCAACATTTTTCAATAGATTCTCTTGTAAATAACTTTGAGCTATATGTTATGCTTGTTGAACCTTCTCAAGAAATATGCCATCACTGAAGTCACTAAGTAGTAGATCCATCTTCTTAAACTCATCAGTGATATGTTTGTAAGGGATTTCATGGTAAGAATTCTTTGGAAAATCCATGTGCTCTATCACAATCATCTTCATCCAAACTTTCTCTCTATCTAGGACAACATCAAATGTAAGAAGGTTTCTTATCACATTCTTTTTATGATAGAAAGTATGGGGTCCATACCCAAATATTCCCCTCTTAATCTTTTCTCTATCAATGAGTCCCTTTGGATCACATTTTCTAATGAGGGTTGTTTCCATTCTCAAGTTGTTTACCATTATTCCAAAAACATCATATGCTTCTTTTGTAGTGAGAAAAAAATGATGAAAAGAGAAATTTGTTGCAATTGTGGAAGCCTTTCTGGATGCCCTAAAATTCTCTGCATCACTATTATCCATTTTCCACATCATTTCCATGAATTCTAATCAATCAAAAACAAATCTTGGCATGAGGTGTGGTGCCACAGTGGTCCCATAACATCTAGTGATTGTGTAGTTGTCGTACGAAATATACCAATCTCCCCAATTGCACTCATAATTGGGGTCATCTCCACAATCCCTCGGCCGTAACACCTCCTTGATTATTTTAGAAAGCCTATCTATTGGCCTCAATCCCATCTTCACTTGAATTTTATCCTTTATAGCATTATAGAATCCAATGTAGTTAGAGGTTGGGCAGTGCAAAACAAGACATTTGTACACATTTGGATGGGAAACTCATGATTGGTTTCAATAACTTGTCTCAATTTCAAAGCTTGACTGAAAACCCTTCTTCCTTCACATAGAAATATATGCATCAACAATGAATAATACCTAAATGTGAGTGGGGTTTTCCTTTCTTTCAATCTCACTAAATCAAAATGAAACTGTTCAGCAACTCGGTGAGCATAATCAAACCACTTATGCTAATTTTTATGTTCAATATCCATGATCATAATTAGCTAAGGAAATACTATTCTTCTATCACATTTTACTCCCAATGCTTCACACAACATAAAGTATGTGAACTTGAAGTAATCTGCAAATTTTTCACAATCAAATGGCTCAACTTCCTTAAGTGCAAACACTGCACCCCTTTCACGCCTATATTTTGGGAGCTTACCTCTTCTAATCCCAACCCTATGTCGAGCATATTATTGTTGCAATTTCTTAATGTTAATCTTCTCATTTCCTTCAAGGTTCATTCCAAACACTTGTATAACTTTGCTCCCTTTAATTTCCAAGAGGCTCTTACCATCTGTATCTGTTATTATCCTATTGACCTCATCATATCTATCATCCAGTTGCATCATCAAGTCAACTTCTACAAAGGTGTTAGGAACAACTAACTTTCCCAAGTCATAACACCACATGTTCTGTCTAGGATGTTTGGCATCTCTTCTTTTGAAAGCATATAAGAAAAAATCCCACCCTAACTCTAGCACAACCATATCACCAATTCCAGTTGTAGGGACTTTGAAATTGGTCATCAACACTCCTTTCCCAGTGGCCTTCCTACCACTTGCCTTAACGTCTGGCAACTAAAACTTGTCCATGAAATGGACATAGCTCTTTGGTTGACCCTTTTTCTTCTTAGTTCCTTCAGATTTTTGGGGTGGGTCATGGGATACTTTCTATTTTTCCTCTTGGGTGTCAATTTTTAGGACAATGACTCACTAGGTTGACTCATCTTGAATTGGCTAGGGCTTTCACGTTTGAATTCAAACTAGATTTTGGAATTGATATTCTATACTTGACAATTTAAACTCAAATTTGAATACAATTCCACCCTTTTTCTTTTATCCCAATTAGAAAACTACACTCAATCAAAAGAAGTCAAGAACCCTAATTTACCCTTGAAAACAACCCAAACGTTGTAATTCAATGTGCCAATTCTTGCAAAAGAACAAGAAATATTTTTGGAGTTTGACGATGACTTACTTGAGAAACCTTTTTGCAACTTTTCTTTGTCTTGGCTCTTTTCGCTTCGAACTCTTCTTAAGCTCCTCAAATGTCAAAATGAGAAGAAAATACAACAAACCCTTTTTACATGAATTCGATTGAGTATGTTCACCATTAATGGTGAAAAAATGCTCACACAATTGAACAATTACTCCATCAGTTGGCCATTCTTGTTTGAATTTGAGCCATTGATTTGCTTATGTGAAAACTTCATCAAATAGCTCACATCATTCCACAATCTTCATGGGGCCCTTACGATGATTTTACACATACTTTGATGATGAGATAAGGTGCTGCCACACATATTACTTCATATTCTATGAGTATCACTCATCATTCCTTCCAGTTTCTCCTTGGAATCTCATCATGTGATGGCTAAAATTCTAGTGATGAGATATCAGCCATTGATCTTGATCACGGAAGAATCCTAACCTGGGACCCAAATCCTATCGCTCATTACTCGTTCACTTTTCATCAAGTGATGTCAACAAGTGATACACCGATCTCATGTGAAAGGGAGAAACTCCATCCATCGACAGTAGTGGGTTCCTTTTTTGAGATCATGAGACAACCAACAAGAATGATAAGGCTAGCGAAGGGTTAAATACTTAACCACATCGCTCATCATGGTTTTCTTTCTAGTGGTGGTAATGTAACATGTGATGGGTGATGAACCTAACACGGTAAGAAAGATAGTGCTTTGCTCGTCATGATATGGACATGGCCTAGTTTGAAAGAACACGCGATGAGCAATGAACCACCATCAGTAAACTTAAGTAGTGCTAAAATGCACATGGGCATAAATTGTTTTTAAAAGGGGACCTCCTAGGCTCAATGGGTAACCTAAAAATTGGGTTTGGTTAAACATGACGATGAAGACCATAAGATGTCATTGAAGTAACTAGTTACCTGATGCAACCAGTCAACACAAGAATATAAGCCAATAAAAATATTAGGGGTGCAAATGTGAATGAAAACCATAAACCCTAAACAAAAGTGATAACAAGCCATGAGCAATCACATATATGACTATGGAACCAATGGGACAATGCAAATTTTAGGGTTCCACCATTGGCTCTGACTAGGGATGTATATGTCTTATAGGCATAACAAGATCTTAGATCACTGATTAGAGCAGATCAAGCACACAAGGACCAAAAGGAAGGACAAGCCTAGACAAGGAAAAAGAACATACAAGACATATATACGCTATTTATAAATATTTAAAGTGTACATGGAAAAGAGCATATTTCAGGAGAAATATAGCTTTAAGAATTGTTCATGTATTGGCAATTCAAGAAGGTCACCAATGCAACTTTGCAAAAAATATGAATCCTCACCATTTGTGTTTGCAACTAGGTATGGACCAACCATAAAGGGTCAAACTTTCCATGCTTTCCTTTATCCTCGACCCTAGAATTCCACATAAGTATCATGCTACCAACTTCAAATTTTCTTTATGTAGCCCTTGGGTATGTGCAGGATCATGATGGGCCAAAAAGTGGCAATATGATGGGTATGTGTAGGGTATGTGGCTGATGAATTTTTTCTTACCCAAAATTGATGAAATGAAAAGGGTTTTTAAAGGAGATTCTTAGCTTTCCACCAATATAAATTATGCTTTACTTTGAATTTAATAAATAATTACTATTCATTTTATATTTGAATTACGACTAAAGTCCTGATTGATAGGCTGATAGAAAAACATCTATAGCTTTCAAACGACATCACATTTTTTGAATATAAAACATGCGTCACATTCTATGCTTCACATACTATAGGATTAAAAAAAAATGGATTTCATGAAGTTTTAACTAAGTTAAGGTGGTCAGACATATGAGTTTTTATATATTTTAAAAGTTGTAATAAAAAATTCATAATTAATTATTTACTTAGAAAAAATTACAAAAAAATATGCATCACATCAGGACATGAGTCCTCTACTTTTATCTAAAATTTTATAAAAAAATATTATCATTTTATTGTGGTTAGGGTGGTCAGACAAACACCTACTTCTTATTTTTTCCCTAAAATTTAAGTACTAGTGCATTGAAGTTTATAATTTTCACCATATAGATTTATTTATTTTTAAATAAACCTAATAGTTTAGAAACTACATTCAATTTGCTATAGATTCTATTCTTACATATTTTTGAAATTATATAGATAACTTATTCAAATTTTTACGTCAAGCTGCCTAACTCTGATTTTTGTAAATTTTTGCCACTTAAGGGCCTATTTTTTCCATGATGATCCTCCACATACCCCCTTTTGTCATACAAATTCTTCACCTGAAGATACAAATTTGGTTTTTTCTTATGAGCTTCTCTCCTAGTTTAATCCAGTTTAGTTAGAGCTTCAATCCTGCATTGTATTTTGTCACAAATGTCATCATCATACTCTTGTACAAACTTATACATTTTTAGAAAATTATTCTATGGCAACCTTGCTACAATACCATACACAAGGTCAAATGGTGCATGACTAGTTTCTTTCTTCACCGTCAGTCAGTCTTCCCACAAAGCTAGCTTCAACTTGGAATCTCATGCTTGTTTATTCTTCTCAATGATTCTCTTGATAATCTCCATCAAGCTCTTATTGCTTGACTTAGCTTGGCCATTTCCGTGTGGATAATATGGGGTAGAATATGAAACTTGTATTCCATGTTTATCAAAAAACCTAAGAAACTCCTTAGATCGAAAACATATTGCATTATTTGAGACAATCTTTTCAGGGGCACCAAACTTGATTAATATATTCTCCAATAGAAAATCAATAACCACTTTGTTGGTTGCTCTCTTTGTGGGAATAGCTTCAAACCACTTAGTGAAATAATATGTTGCCACCAGAATTCATGAGTGTCCTCCAATTGATTTTTCTGCTATATCTCCAATAAATTCAATCCCCCACTGTTGGAAAGGAGCTTGGACTGTAGCAAGCCTCAAAGGTAGATTACCTGAGAACTTTAATTTTCTAGAAATTTTTTGGCAAGCATCACATGTCCTTACTGACTTATTTGCATCTTTGAAAAGTGTGGGCCAACAAAAAACAACTCTAATGATTTTGTGAGTAGTGGTTTTTTCCATATAATGTCCTCCACAAACTCCATTGTGCATCTCATCCAATAACTTCAAAGCCTGCGAAGCACTAAAACACTTTAACAAGACCCCACCTCGATTTCTCCACCATAACTCATTGTCAAGAATCACATATCTGATGGATTGTAGATTTAAGGTTCATTTTTCATTTTCTATCATGCCATCTGGGCATTGCATAGTCTGTAGATACCTCACAATTTTCTTATACCACTCACATGTTTGGACATCACAGATGGGAGATATCTCCAAGTGATCAAATTGATTAATTTGATTAGCTTCTAAATTATTCTCAGTCATTAACCTTACAAGACCTTGGCCTTGAATTAGTTTGGTGATTTGGATATCTATGTCAAATTCTTGGATTATGTTAATCCACCTGCATCTCCTCCCTATAGTCTCTTGCAGGGTGAATATTTCCTTAACCACTGCACTTGGAAGATATGCTACTAACTTAGCTCTCATGAGGTAAGACCTAAAAATTTTCATTGCTTTTACCAAAGCATAAGCTTGTTTTTCTATCAAATCATATTTCAGTTCAGCTGACTATAGTGACTTGCTAAAGAGAGCAATGTGTTGCTCATATCCTTCATCATTTTTCTGTAAGCGCACCCTTCCAATAGTGTGAAATGATGCAAATGTAAATAACTGAAAAGGTTGTGAATAGTCAGGTGATTTAAGGGAAGATGCTTCCTTGATGGCTTGTTTGATGGCTTGAAAATCTTTTGACTGTTCATCTGACCATATCACCTTCTTGCTCTTCTTTAACATCTTTGATATTGTCATGCAAATTTCTAAAAAAATTGTAACAAACCTCCTCAGGAAATTAATCTGACCAAAGAAGTATTAAATTCCTTGGGCATTCTTTGGTTGTGGGATCTTATTAATTGTAGCTACACATTCTGGATCAATTTATACCCCATCTTTTGACACAATATGGCCCAAAAATTTCCCTTCTTTAACTCCAAATTGACACTTCTTCGGATTCAAAGAAATCCCATATTCCAAGGCTCTAATAAATATCCTTTCTAGGTGTGAGCAGTGATCTTCCTCCTTACTATGGGCAGTAAGATCATCTTGATAAATGGCAAGAAACACATTAATGAAATCAGCAAAAGCCACATACATGGCTCTCTAAAAAGTGGCGCCACTATTAATCAATCCAAATGGCATCCTTAGATATACATATGTCCCCCATGTCCTTGTAAATGCAGTTTTATATTGTTCTGATTCCTTCACCATGACTTGGTTGTAACCTGAAAACCCATCCATCATTGAGAGCAACTCACATCTAGTCACTTTTTGCAGCATTTCCTCCATGTTAGGCATAGGGTAATTATCTTTTAGAGATGCCACATTCAAATTTCTAAAATCTACACATAACCTCATGTCTCTATTTTTCATTCTGACTAGAACTAAATTTGAGACCCATGATGAATGTCTAATAGGATTTATAATCCTTGCATCTCTTAGCTTGGTAAGCTCTTCTTGCATTTTTCACTGCAAGGTAGGGTTAATTTGCCTATGTTTCTACCGAAAAGGCTTTGCATCAGGCTTCAATGGTATCTCATGTTGAAATAGGTCTTCCTTGTAATCCTTTAGGTCATCATATGACCATGCAAACACATGCCTATACTTCCTTAATAGGGAAATGAGCATAGTTCTCACATGGGGTTTCATCTTTTTTCCTATGTACACCATTTTGGGATAATTCTATGTCCCAATATTTATCTCCTCTAAATACTCCTTATGGGAAGATGCTTGCTTAACATTTGACCTATCAGGGCCGTCAAAGACTCTCTAATGCGACCAATCCTTTAGGAATCTTATTTGTCTTTAATTCAATTATCTCATTCCCAAATAATGTCTCTTTCCCATCAATGTCAACCAAAAATGAGCCAAAGTCAATCTCTTGGCCTTCATATTGGTCAATGGAGTGCAGGAATCTCAAAATGTCATTGTCATTGTCAAACACTTGCCAATTGCAAATGTTGTCAGATGTTGTTGGCTGAGTCTATACTTCTATTCATGAGACAACATCAAAGGTAACATCATCTAATCTGACAACAATATTGGCTAATAAGTTTTCCCTAACATTTTGTCCCCTTTATATCCAATCTATACCAAAGGAATCGAAGGACTCAATAGTATCCCAAATTTCATTCCTGTATTGCCTAAGCCTTTTAAGATTAATAACAAATCTAGACCTAATCTAGGAAACTACCAACTTAGGATCCCCCAATACTTTTAACAACTTAATTCCATGTTTGGATGCTAATTTCAATCCAAGCAATATAATCTCGTACTCAACAACATTATTTGTACAACAAAATTGTAACAAGAGGGAGTACTTGAAGGTTTTACCTTGTGGAGAGATAATAATAACCCCTACACTCGAGCATTCCTTTGAACAGGCTCAATCAAAGTACATAGTCCAGAGAGCATCTTCTGGTGGTGCATCCATGACCTCCTTATCAATCGGTGTAGGCTTGATTTCTTCTTCTTCTTGTCTCAATGCTTCCACTCATAAAGTATCTAAACCAGTGTTTACAAAGTTAATTATTGTTGGATCTTCAGGCTCCTCGGCTTATTCAGTCATGTGGTGGACCCTTGGTTCTCTTGCAATCTTAAAATATTTTTGATCAATTGAAAAAGTTGCAAATGATAGGTCACCCTTTATACTCCATTCCATGGAAGCACTCCAGTGTCTTGAAAATAACATCCCATAAGTTGGTGGAATATCCACCACTATGATACTTATAAAGAACTCATTTTTAGGGAAAGATGCTAACTTATATGGAATTTTATTGATTACCGCTATCACGAGCACTTCCCTCGACTCCATGGAATAGCATTTTCCATATGTGCTATCAACCTTTAAGCCCATTTCTTCCATGATTTTTACTGGCATTACATTGTTTGAGGCCCTTGAGACTATCATGCAATTTCTAAGTAACTTACCACCAATGATCAAGCTAAAAAAAAATGGATTGAATTGGCTTGGATTGGTAGTAATGGTGGTTCCCAGATATACTTTAGGATTTTCATTGATCACCGCTTTAACCTTGGTATTTTTATCTTGAATTCTTCTTGATTCTGGTTGACCAACCACTACTTTATCCTTCCCACTTGTAGAAATACTATTGATAAGAGCAATAGGTTTATCTTTATGCTCATCTATTCTCATCATTTCTAGTAGTGGGACTATGATTTTAACTTGAGACAATGTCTGGAACATATCAATAGGGGAATAATTTGGTAATTCAAGAAGTATGAATTCTTTAGGAATTACCTTATCACTTTGTCCTTGAACCTTTTTATCACTATGTTTCACATATTTGGCCTTCTCAGCTTGAGGAGCAACTTCACCATCAATTTTTGATTTAGTGCCTTTCTTGGCCTGAATTCTCATCTCTTTACCCTCAGGTCTTGTCTCTTCTTTCTTTTTCTCTATCCTTGTTCATTTGTTTTCTGCATTGTTTTCCTCAATAATCATGCTACCTAGGCTACCCTGATTACCACTCACGACCTGTTGATGATGTACACTTGCTTCCTAGATTTTCATAGCCACATCATTTATGTCAACATCATCACTAGAAGAATAGTCATTGCAATCAAGATTTGATTTGGTCATAAATATATTTTCCATCTCATCATTCTTATGAGGAGAATTAGACTCTCCTTGATCATCTTGAGTTTCTTCCAGAGACCTTGCAACAAAACATTGTTGTGATGAGTGAGGCATTTGACACACTCCACACCATGGAAAGTCTTCAACAACATAAATGGAATTTTTATGCAATGGGTCAGGTGGAACTTGAGTATTTTTCTGATTATTTTGAATTGTATTTCCATTAAGCCAATGCATATGATAAGGATAATCTTGCAGTCTTGGTGGCCTTTCATTCCACTGGAATTGTGTCTTATCATTCTTAGCTGCCTTCTGCAACAATCTAAGAACCTGATCTAGTTTTTCATTAGGGGTTGCATCCTTTCTTTCCTTTTTATTCTGAGATTTTGGTTTCTTCAGAGGTTTGGAGTCATCCCTTCTACCAATCTCACCTGATGCTCCCCTATTGTTTTAAATATTGACTTTCATTTTGTAATCTTCCCTTAGGTACTGTGGATCCTTATCTCTAAGTAGATAACACATCTTCAAGTCATATGCATTGCAGTATACAACTAGACCTGCCTTTTCATTAGGCCTTAAAGAGGTAGGGACTTTATACATTGCCTTCTTGAACCATGCATTGAGCTCGGTTGAGAATTCATTATGTCTCTTTGTAATATTGTTAAAATCATTCAAGCTAAACCGAGGATCAGTTTGGTCTCCATATTGTTCCCCAAAGACTCGATAAAAGGAGTCCTTAGAGTCAATGCTTGCATTAGGAAAGCTCCTATACCAATCCATAGCATCCTCTATTAGTGATTGCATAAAATATTTCATGGCAACATCATCATCCCACAATTCAAAATATTCCACAAAAATTTCAAAATATTTTAAGTGGTATTCACCACTAAGAGCATTATTTCCAGTGAACTTAGGTACATGCTTCCTTGCATTATATGGGACTGGATTTGGATATCCAAGAATATTCCCAAAACATAATTTTTTGTACCTATCAGTGTGCAATAACCTCCTTTCTTCAGGTTCTTCTTCCTCATCTTGGTTATCATAATTCCTTCTATCATTATTATTTTCAGAAATTTTGGGTTGGTAATCATGTTGATCATTAAAGTGAACTATTCTATATTTGTTTTCTTGATGTAAGGAAGAACTAGAAGGATGTGCACTGGATGATTTTTTTTCATTCACTCAAGGATTCAAGGATGATGTGTGAGCTTGAGAGCTCTAGGTCTCAGGGACATGACCTTTTATAGTGGACTCTAGGAAACCAAGTTTCCTTTTCATTTCAGCATTTACAGCCAACAATTCCATCTCTTTCACTCTTTTCTCCAGCTCTTCATTTTCTTTCATCAACTTATCGACTAGTGAGATAGACACATTCAGTGGTATGTCCTTTATAGATGAACCTCCCTCATCTATCTTTACTCCACCCATAGGTCTCTTTCCTTGATCAACATTTTGGGGAACACAATCTATATTTTTTAGAGGAGGATTAACTGGGACAAAAGTCTTTTCAGCAGTGTTGGTTTGTGAGCTTACAGTAGCATTATCAACATAGGGAATTACAAGGATCTTTTCTACAATCTTTTGAACAACAAGACCAGTTGTTTGGACATTTTTAGCAACTAACTTGTCCAATTCTTCCATTTCCTCATCCTTTCTCCTTAACAGATCCCTCTGCATTATGGTTTCCCTTATCTTTTTCTCTTTCTCTTCATCCCTCTTCCTTATATTCTAATTACATCTTGAAGTTCTTTCTCTAAGCCTTTACATATCATTAAGAACTTCTTCTTCCTCTAGTAAAGTAGAATCAACATCATGTTAGAACTGAAAAAAATCTCACATTTTTTTGGTCTTCACCCACCTGTCTTCCATGTAATACAACAATTTTTCACACCTTAATTTTATGAATAATACAAATTATTGAAATTTGTGTAATGGTATGTGCAGGATCATCATGGAAAAAGCAGGCCCTTAAGTGGCAAAAAATTTAGAAAAATCAGAGTTAGGCAACTTGATGTAAAAATTTGAATAATTTATCTATATTATTTCAAAGATATGTAAGAATACAATCTATAGCAAATTGAATGTAGTTTCTAAACTACTAGGTTTGTTAAAAATAAAATAAAATCTATTTGCTAAAAATTTTAAATTTCAATGTAGTAGTACTTAAATTTCGGGGAAAAAAAGAAGTGGGTGTCACTGACACTAACCACAATAAAATGATAATATTTTTTTATAAGATTTTAGATATAAGTAGAGGACCATGTCCCGATGTGATGCATATTTTTTTAATTTGTTTCCAAGTAAATAACTAATTATGAATTTTTATTACAAATTTTTAAAATATTAAAACATGTCTGACCACCTTAACTTGGTCAAAACTTCATGAAATTCATTTTTTCTTTTTTTAATCTTATTGTATGCGAAGCATAGAATGTGATGCATGTTTTAGATTCAAAAAATGTGATACCATTTGAAATCTATAGATGTTTTTCAATCAACCTATCAATCAGGACTTCAGTTGTAATTTGAATAGAAAATGAATAATAATTAATTATTAAATTCAAAGTAAAGTATAATTTATATTGGTGGAAAGCTGAGAATCTCCTTTAAAAACCCTTTTCGTTTCATCAATTTTGGGTAAAAAAAAATTCATCAGCCACATACCCATCATATTGCCACTTTTTGGCCCATCATGATCTTGCACATACCCTAACAATATCCATTTCACAACCCATATTAACCAATAATCTCATTAATTTAGCCTTTGAAACATAAGCATTCCTCTAGTCATTGTTGAGAAATACTTTCAAAGGAAATTTTTCTGTATCGAGAAGATCATGTGTTGGCCTCTCCAATCAGCAACTCACAGCTTTTCAATTTGAACATTTTCTACATATTGGGAGGAGGTGAATCAAGTCACAAAGATCAAAGACCTTGAAGACTACATGTGTGCAAAATCAGGAAGACAATGCCTATCATTTTACCAATGAAGGATTATCGGCAAGAGCAAGGTAATCAAAATGAAGTATTCAAATCATGTTGAGCTTGTGAGTCATGTTGATGGATCCATCATCAACAAGAAACATATATTCTTTCTCTGATGAAGAAAGAGAAAGAATATTAGAGAGACATATACAATCAGAGTGAGTCCCTCAGATCTCTCTGACCGTATGGGTTACACCAATGAAGGGGTTTTGGGGAGAGTCTCACTGACCTATCCAAATAAATGAAGTGGTAGAAGAAATATGTTAGGGAGACCAAGTACATCGGTAGAGAATTCTATTCTCTTAGCGATGGTTAATGTCAGCCTGATGGTAACATGAAGTAAACACAATTTTTTGAAAGAACTCTGGGTGATGATCAAAAGGGTTTTAGTGGTCTAGACCACCTTGACATTGGGAAAACTCCACATTTTCTCCCTGAAGTAATGAAATTTGAAATATAAGAAAAGGGGTAGTTGTATATTGTTGATAATATTATTTGGTTTTCTTCCCAACTAAGTATATGAGAATTAAAGGGACATTTCTTGTCGAAAAGACATTCAATTATGTCTTGGTGATCTATTGTGAATGTATAAACAAATGTGGGATCAAGTTAGATACATAGATCAGCATAAGACAAGAAAGGTTTCACTAATGTAATATTTTGTGTCATTCAGACATTATGAAATTCAAAAAACCTATTGCATTCATTCTCAAAGATGGAAATTAAAGGCCACATCAATGAACATTATGTAAATATTCTTTGATTGAAAGGAGAATAAACCAAAAGAATTTCCAAAAGTTGCAGTGGAAAGGATGGGAGATCAAACTAGACTCAAAGAATTTAGTGGTACCGAAAATTCACAAGTAAACATACGAAGTCCCTGTAATTGGTAAATTATATTTCAAATTTTGTCACCTTTAGGGATTAAAATGAAAAGTTCAAGTTCTGCAAAAATAAAGAGTAGGAAGCAACAAGGCGACACTAGCCAACCCAAAAGTAAAAAATAGAAAACTAAAATAGGGGTGGAATCCAAAACAAAAGAATGAAAGTTGAACCAAGACCTTATTGATCAATTGCTCGGATTAGGGCTGAAAGCCAGAAGGTCTACACAATTAAGGGCCGATGTAGAAATGTTTGAAGAAAAATGAAAACATATAAGAGATGTGTGGACTCCTGTTTGAGGATATGAGTTGTTCATGTTCCACTATTGTTATAGAGATAGGTTAGAATTAGTGTGCAATCCCTAGAATTTCAATTTGGGAAAACTAGTTGTTCAAAATGTATTTGTGAATGTAGAACTCATGAAACTTCTGGCTAAGCATTACAACCCAGACCTTAAAGCTATCCGCAACTTGCAAGGTGAACCCTTCAGACATGTGTCCAAGACTACACTTTGTGAAGTTTTTAACCTAAGTGACACATGTGATGAGCCGATTCTACATGAGGATTTGGAAAAGGAGTATTGGAGAATGGATTCAACTTATAAAGGATGGAGATTGTCATTACACAGACCTAGGAAGGATGGAAACCTTGTTCCACTTGAATACAATGATGGGCCTCCTTTTCATGTTCATTTATTCAAACCCTAAACACACATTTTTCTTAGTGTGTCAAGTATTGTGAACTGAAGCCTTTGAATTCATGTCTATAGGGCCAATGGTGATTGCAGCAGATATACATTGCCACAATGCAAGGCCTTTTGATTATGCCTCACACATCTCTAGAGGGATAGTGTAATATAGGGGGATTCACTACTCATGAGTTCTCTTCACTCAAAGAGCCTCACAGGGTGAACTACCCTTTAATACCTTAATTGAATAGTGGCAAGATTTTTAGAATAAAAAAGAGCAAGTCACAGAGATTTTCTAGACAAACTAACAAGCTCTCAGCCAAAGGACTTTAGCACATAAAATGGATGATAGCACAGCACGCTGGCATCCCAGAGGTGCACTAGTGTCTCCTATAGACCAGAGAATGAGAATGTCTCAAAAAATAACAAAGTTAATGCTTCTATCTGATTGCTAAGAACTTACAGAATATAGGGAAAAAAAATGATAAAGTAACAAAAAGTGATAGAAATAAAATAAAGTAAGGTAGAGAAGATAAGGAGGAGAAAGGAAATACTTACGACCTTGCGAGTGATGAAGCTTCCAACTCATAAGTGTCTTCAATACCTGCACACAAGGGGGAAAGAGAAATTTTTGGGTGGCTGTATAGGGGCCTGCCTTAGTTAGACCCCATTTTGGTGTTCCCACCTCCACGGATAGCCATATAGATAGAGGGAAAAGTAGAAATGAAGTAAATAGCACTAAAGCACTACAAAACAGTGTTATGCTACTCAACCAAGTAATAGAGGAGAGGAGTGAAAGCTTACCACCTCCACCAAGAGCGCTCAAGGCTAATTGGAGAGAAAATGAGAGGAACTCAAGCCTCTTCTACAATGGTGTTTTGTTCCACACTTGCTCTACTAAAGTGGTGGAGTGTTGATATTGTTATTGTGAAGTCTAAAGCATTTGGATATTGAAGAGATGGTGAAGAAGCTGCTTAGAGCTTGTGGAGAGGATTGTGGATGAAGTCTAGAAGTGGTGAAAAGATGTGTAGAAGATGGAAGATGATCTAAAGAGATGAAATGCTTGTTCAAGGAGTGAATATGAAGGAGAGATGAAGAGAAATGGCCATATTCGGGTCGGTCATCCAAGGAGGGCATTACAAATCTACCCGAAATGGGAAGTGCAATGCCTCTGCAGGCTCCAGACACGAGAATTTGTCGGGGACATAAGCGTGTCTCATGGGGATCCCTGATAGAAATGCCTCCACTGATGCTCAAAATAGGTTCCAAGTGTGATGCAAGTAATGAGCTTAGGTGGAATTAAGCCTCCGAACTTGGTTTTCTAAAGTGGATAAAGGAAAAAAGGGGATTTGCATAGGGGATGCAAATTTTCTCTTATACAGATAGATTCAGGGTTAATGGCCATCAAGAGTGGATCTCCTACATTGCATTTCAAACACTACTCCCCTCTAATGGACATAATATTGTACTATGGTTAGGTGTTGGGAATGTGGCTAGAGGAACTGAGAATTACACAACTTGATGAGGAGGATCAGCCACTAATAGTGCAATTATGGACTCCTATTTGGGACAGTAGGTTTATCAAATCTAGCTATGTTTATTTTGAAGAATATTTTGTTAAGATATTGTATAGGTTTTTTAATCAAAATTGTGATTATTCATTGACTGATGAAATTAAAATATTTCTAAGTCCCAAATATTTCAATGGACCTACAACTGTTGGTCATAATTGGGGTGATTGGTATTGTCATGTTGACGACACCATGATTAGGGTATATGGTTTTGAGGATACACCTTTCCTTTTACCAAAAATTGTGCCAAATAGGATTGCATATTTTGATATTGTCATAGAAATGAATTATTAAAATGTTATGAACTTGAGTGCCTATGAGAAATAGTCATTCATGCCAAGAACATTATGCTTTGCAGACTTTACTGTGTTGTCAAAGGAAGGGTATGATCTTATTTTAGATAAGTTATCACATTTCAATATGAAGAAGGCTCCACCAAGAAAGGGATTTGATCCTAAGGGTTATATTGATTTTTCTAGAAAGAAAGAAAACTTGGGTGGATATGTTCATATACCCTATCCATATAATGATATAATCAGGAACATGGAAGAAAGGGAGGTTGAATTAGCCATTGATAACTATAATAGAGAAGTTGAACAAATGATAAAATTAATACAAGAAGCAGAGATGCTATCCTCTGGTGAGGAATCTTCTAATGAAAGAGAACCCCAAGGTCAAATTGAAAAAATTTCTAAACTAAGAATTGAGGAGTATCAACTTCCTAATAGAGAACAAGAAGTTGAAGAAGCATCTGATATAGATATTAGGCAGTTATCCTATAAATCTTTTGTTTCTGATGATCATTTTATAAGGTCTCCTGAATTTAGATCATTCTTGTACAAGAAAAAAGGGAAAGTAATAAGGGAATCTATCATAGATATCACACCTAGCAATGAAGACCAATTGTTGAACACTTTGAAATTAGATGTGGAGAATGAGATGAAGAATATGACTCTAGAGAGGAAAGGAAATTGTTGGAGGAGTGTGGTGTAATGATTTTCCCTAGTTTAGATTTGAATTCTACTCTTCTTTTTGATAGTTTTCTGCATAATAATGATGCTACACATAAGCTCAATCTAGAAGGAGTTATAGAAGTATACACCAGATCAAGATATAATCTCCATGAGAATTATCTCATGATTTGGGCCCTGTATCCCCCACATAAGAAATCTGTGATTATTTATACTGAGAATGAATTTAGCCATGTGATGAAACTGAAAGTAGGGGAAGTTGATCCTGTGGCCACAACTAACATTGGAATTAATGTAGCCAAATTAAATAAACCATAGATTCAGATGTTGATCAAGGAACAAGACATGTACAAAATGAACAATGAAAAGATGCTTAAAGAAAATGATTTTCTGAAAGACATGGTCAAAGGTACACTCAAGGGATCTACTAGATTGCTAACTCAAGGAGAAGGTTCCCAATCAAAGAATAAGAGTGAAGAATAAAATGTACATACTCAAGTGAGTAAAGCTATATTTGATGCACTCTTTGCAATATTTAAGAAAAGGCACACTAACTTAATGGTTTGGATGAACAAGTTTTGGGTGACCCATTCCAAGAGTTACACTGCAATTCAGGAACATAAGAGAATAGATGACTGAATTTAGGAAAAGATCCAGGAAATACAAAAAAGAAGTACTGGAGCCATCACAGCAACTAAGGATATTATGAGTAAACAAAAGGATTACTATAAGGAGCTTGAAGCAGATGCAAAGGAGTTCATTGATGTTACAAAGGAAGGGGTGCCTACATTGTTCAAAGATAATGGAGAGTTGAAAGACTAGAACCAATGGATGAAAGAATGTAGATTGATATTGCATGGAGCCTTGGAAGCAGCCAAGAACGAGGAATCAACACTAGATGAGACATGTGAGCATTTGGAGAAGATGGTCATCATGGAGATATCTACAAGGAATGCTTTGGAGGATGTTGATACACATTTAGGTCAAGATTATTTAGATCATATAACACAAGTTCATTTGTGGCTCACTAGATTTTAATTGTTAATGTTTAATTGATATTAATTTCAAAAGAAACTTATGAAGAGGTGTGTGCCCACTTCAAAAATATTGATATATAAGTTGGACATGTAATGATTGAGTAGTAAGAGCGAATAGGGAGAGAATAGGATATATATAGAAGATACTTTTAAAATGTTTATCATATAGCTTATACTCTATGGACCATGATGCATGCTTAAATTTTGGCAGAGAATCAATGAAATATCTTTAATTTTGTGTGACTCAATATTGGTCTCTATTGTTTGTTGGTTTAAACAATTATTTGGCTATCTCCACACTGTTATTGCTCTACTATTTGAATTTTTATATCCAAGTTGATATCCAATTTCATCAATGCACATTTGTTGTTATTGTGTAATCAAGTTGATTGGTTTCAATTAAATAATTAAAATCCTTTTAATTGATTACAGTAACTTGGGAGTAATATTTGGATTAGTAATCTGGATGGTTTCCCTCTATTTTTCTTCCAATAGTTCTGGGAGACTGTTGGAGACGATGTGGTGAATGTTGTAAAAGAATTTTTTTGGATCCAAAAGTCTCATAAAAGAATTGAATGCCACCTTCCTAGTTCTTATCCCTAAGAAGCCTAGAGTGATAAACTTTGAGGCCTTCAGACCCATAAGCCTCTGTAATTCTATCTATAAAATCATCTCTAAGGTTTTGACTTCTAGAATTTTAATTCTTTTTCCTTCTTTGATCTAACCTCAATAGAATGGCTATGTTCCTGGTAGACAAATCCTTGACTCTATTGTTACTATGCATGAGAACATCCATTCTTTGGTGGAATCTAAGACTGAAGGCTTTCTGTTAAATCTTGATATATCTAAAGCCTATGACAGAGTTGACTGGATTTTCTTATTTAAGATTTTAAATGCCTTTGGATTTTGCAATAGGGTTCTTCAAATGGTGGGACAACTTGTGTCTACTGCTTCTGTTTCTATTATGGTTAATGGATCCCCAACTACTTTCTTCCAAAGTACCAGAGGTCTAAGATAGGGTGATCCTATTTCTCCTATTTTATTCACTATCATGGCTGAGAGTCTTGGAAGAAACCTGAAAATGTTGATTGACAATAGATCCCTTCGTGGTCTCAACCCTTCCTCAAGTAACATGGTTTGTTCTCATCAACAATTTGTTGATGATACTATGCTGTTGGGTAAAGGCTTGGTCTCGGAAGGTAAAAATTTGAAGTCTTTGCTTGATAAATATGGTAGAGCGTCCGGATAGCTGATTAATAATAAAAAAAGTTCTATGTTCTTCTTCAACACTCTGGCTCACAAACAGACCTATCTTGGCTTACCCTTGAGCCTTAAGCCTCCTAAATCCTTTTGGGTCTTGTTGGTTGAGAGGTTTAGCAAAAAGATTGTTGGCTGCAAAGGTGCTCTGCTAAGTCAAGTGGGAAAACTTCAACTCCTCAAAGCTTCCCTGCAAAATTTTCCGATTTATGCTCTAAGCCTCTTCAAGATTCCAGCTAAGTTTGCGGATGCCATAGAAAAGATTCAAAAAATATTCCTCTAGTTGGGTGTCAAAGAAAAGAAAATACTTCCTTTAATTGGATGGGATCTGGTTTGTAGACCAAAAAAGACCAGAGGATTAGGTCTTACAAGAATCAGAATGGTCAACAAGATCCTTCTTGCAAAACAAATATGGAGAAATTTCTCATCTTCAAGTGAATGGACTAATATCCTAGCTAGTAAATATTTAGAGAACAATGGTTCTCTTATTATTTTAAAGGATTCTCATCTTCTTCCTAGAGATTCTACCTACTGGAATAATCTGATCATTGGGAAAAATATTGTGAACTCCAAAATTGGTTGGCAAGTTAGAAGTGGAAACCAAACTAGATTTTGGGAGGACAGATGGTTGTTCAAGGAGCCCCTTATAGAAATTGATTCTTTTAGTGGGTGGGTTGAGAATTGAAAAGCTCATTTCGGATCCTATGTGAAAGACTACAAAGATGGTAAATGGGTGGATCTGTGTCTTATCAGTCAGGCTCTTGCTCCTATTCAGTCATCTTTATTGGTTGTTAGACTCTGCTCTGATCAGTTGGAAGATCGTCTTGTCTGGATAGATGAACCCTCGGGAAACTATTTAGTTTTTTCTGCCTTTTCTAGGATTACTTCTTCCCAGGGCTCTCCTCCCTTTTGGTTGTACGCTTGGTTCAAACATTTGGTCCCTAAAATCAACATTTTTTTTCTGGATCCTTCTCCAAAATAAGGTGCTTACAACTGATAACCTGTGTAAATGCAGCTTTCAAATACCTAATAGATGTTTTCTTTGTAAGAGGGAAGTAGATTCAGTGCGTCATATGTTCCTTCATTGTCCTTTTGCTGCCTCAATCTGGGAAAAATATATTAGCTTTTGGCATCTCTCTTGGGTTTTTCCTTCATTTTTTGAAGACTTTTTCCTCCAATGGAAAGCTCTGAATCATAATCCTGTTCTCAGGTTTCTATGGGACTTCTCTTTCCCTCATGTTGCTTGGGGTCTTTGGAAAGAACACAACAATAGAATTTACAGAGACAAAGAAGCTCCGGTGGAGATTGTTTTTGATACAATTATCATATTCTTGAAAGAGAATGTCAATATTATCCGAAAAAAGGTTAGTAATACTGAGAAAGCGGCTCAATTGTCTTATGACCTTATAGTTTCCAAGGAATGGAATATTAGTCTCAATTTTCCTTGCGCCCCTAAAAAATCCAAGAAGGATAGAGAGGATGTTCGCTGGTCTTTCCTACCTAATGGATGGGTCAAAGCTAACTTTGATGGTGCGACTAAAGGTAATCTGGCGTGGCGGGCTGTGGTGGAGTCATAATGGACTCCTTTGGAAACTTTCTTGGTGCTACAGACACTCCTCTTGGGTCCCAAACCAATCACTTGGCTGAGTTTGCTGGCGCTTTTCACATTATAAATTTAGCCTATAGTCTTAACTTTAAAAATCTTTGGCTTGAAGGTGACTCCAAATATATTATTGACTATCTTTGTGGCAAGCCCCCCCCCTCATGGACAATTAAATCATGGGTTGATGATGCCACCTCGACTCTTGCTAAGTTCGACAAAATTAAAATCTCACATTCCTATAGAGAACCTAATGCCGGTGCAGATTTTTTTGCTAATGAAGGGGTTAGGAGTAATGATCAAAGCACTTGGCTAAACTTTAATGATCTAAGTGTTAATGTCTGTGCTTTATTGAATTATGATAAATCACATGGATAAGAGGCATGTCATCTCTTTAATGAGGATAGGATGGAGTTATCACATCACAATCATTAGATTGTATGGGACCGAGTTTATTTACTTAGTCTGCAAGGTTGATTGGCATGCTTTATGGGTTCTTAGATTTAGCAAGACCAGTTCTATTAAAGATATTGTGTCTGTGTGCCCCACTGTGTTTGCTAAGATGGGTGGAGACAGGAAAAGAACTGAGCTAGATAGCTATGAGATGCATACAAGAAATTTTAAGGCTTGGAATAAAGTTAAAAGCGGGGGGTTACTTCCATTCCTGGAGAAGCTCCATGGCTGTAGTCAAGAGGCTATGGATCTTTTTGAGAAAAATTGGGATAATGGGAATCTTACCCTTTTTGGTAGGAATGTCGAGCTCAATGAAAACCTGATAGCTGAAGTGATGGGAATGTCGACTGATGGGAAAAAGTTTTTCAAGGATAGGGTTTTTTCTGACGATGTCATCATTAGATTTCCTAAAAAGAGAAAGAAAAGTTGAAACTGGTAAAAATTGCTAATAGCTTTTTTGATGCCGACACCATAAAAGCCCTGTGGAGAAAGGTCCTACGTGTCATCATGGAGTACATAATCGTGGATGGTCATTTCACTAGGGTCTACGGTTATCACTTTTCCCTACTCAACCATTTACGCTACAAGGTAAGGGTTTCTTTCCCCTACTATATTTTTTGCTCTTTGAGGAAAAGTTTGGATGACCACAAAAAAAAACCCTAGAAGATTCCCTATTTTGCATACTGGTCTTATTAGATTAATTGTGGAGCATTACCAAAAAATGCATGTCCCTGCTAATCTTGAAGCCTCCCTTAACTCTGAGGATGACGATACTAAACCCAACTGCTCATGGTTTTTTCCCAATTTAAGTCTAGCTAGAACTGTCCTTAGTCCGCCTGCTGCCCATTCAGGCAAGAAAAACCCTAACCCTCTTACTGTTAAAGGTTGTGTTGTGCCTGAGCTGGAAAGCCCCTCCCTTAAAACCAGTTTTATTGATAAGAATCCCAAGGCTAAAATCCTTGTTTCGTACTTTGAAGATTCTCCTAACTCTGAGGCGTCTGATGCAAATAATACTGAGCCCTCTGTTGACCTGTCGATGGATAGAATTCCTAGAACTAGGTCCCCTGTCACTCTTGTCCCTGATAATACTTGCCTCAACACTGATAGGGATCCCTCTGTGGATGTTTTGAATTTAGCTAGAAATAATGCTGATACCCATTTCAAAGTTTTGAAATGGACTTTGAATTAAATTAACGAGCTAAAGATAAAAAATTGGGCCTTACAAAGTAAGCTAGAAGAGTTGGGAGCCAAGGTAGCGGCGATTGAAAAAATAGAGGTGAAACAAAGAGATCATGGTCTTAGCAATGACACTCAGAACCAAGCTGGCAAAAACAAAAACATTGAAATTGAGATGGAAAAAATGAATAATACTATCAAAATCATTGGTGAGAAAAACAATTGTATGGCCAGACACAATGCCATAATCATCAATGCCATGACCGAGAAACTGGACAAAGCCCATCAGGGATCTCTGGTGGTTGACCTGGAGGAAACCAATGAAAGAAACTAGGAGGAGGATGCTGGCATCTCTAAGAAAACCAGGACCAATCTGAAGAGGAAGGCTCCCCCCACTCCGTAAATGATTCAAACATTTAAGAAGGGTGTTCATGAGATGAAGAATTTGGAGCCAAAGACAGAGTCTATCCTCAAGACTCTGGGTTAGTCGCGGCCGGTTTTTTGTTGGCTTTTCTACTGGCTTTTTTTGACCTTCCTGGTCTTTTTTTGGTGGCTGTAGTTTGTTCTAGTTTTTACCTTTTGTGCAACTGGTTATTTTTGTTTGAATTTTCTTTTATATTTTTTATGTTGTAAACTTTGTGGTTTCAGGTCCCTGTAAAACCTATTTTACCCTTTATCAAAAATATTTGGATTAGTAAGAAGAGTTAGGTAATTGATAAGATTGTCATACTATCTCCACATTGATGTTATCTTGTTATTCAAATTAAGGATATACTTTATTTATCAATACACATTTGTTGTATTGTGTGATCATGCATTAGGGGAAATTTATATAAAAAATGGGCCTCCTAAGGAACTCTAGAAAAGCAAAACTTATCTCATATAATACAAATTATTTAAATATAAAAAATATAAATTACTTAACTACATGAGTTAAGTGGGGACACATGTTTCTATTATAATTCCTTAAAAAACTAAAGTCCATGAATTTTTAAAAGTGGTAACATATATTTCTATTATAATTTATTAAAAAATTCAAGTTCAATTTCTTTCTTATTTATTTTTTATTTAAAAACTTTTAAACTCAAGTTTGGTAACTTATATTTCTATTATAATTTATTAAAAAAGTCAAGTTCACTTTCTTCTATTGATTATTTGTTTTTTAAATTATTATTTTTTATTTAAAAAATGGCAAAGTAAAAGTAACTTTAGATATTTTAGTTTTTAGTTAGTATTTTATTTTATATATATATATGATTTTATAGATTTAGATTTATTATGTTATGTACGTTTATTTAAATAAACATGTTTATAGGTTTTATAATAGTATATTTATATTTAAAAAAGTATGCTGAGGATATATTTTCTTCCATAGTCTCTTTGATTTTCTCATTTTCTTTCCTTTCCAATTTTTTTTGGTTTTTATTTTTTATTTTTTCCAATTATTTTTTCCATAGTTTTGTGATTTTCTCCAACTTTTTCTCCTTCCAACAGTTTCCAATTTGTTTTTTTTGGTTTTTATTTTATTTTGTCCAATTTATTTTGTGTGTTTTTTAATTTATTCCAATCTATTTGGTTCGTAGTTTTTGTGAGAACAATTTTTAATTTGTTTTGGTTTTTTTTTTCTTTATATTTTATTTTATTTTTGCTATATATTTGCACGAAGATTGTAGAGCGCCTCTCAATGTAAATAGTGGTAAAGTATATTTTATTTTATACTTAATATTTTATTTTATATAAATTTTATATATTAAATCAAATTTCATATTATAGATTTAGATTTATTATTTTAAATATGTTTATAACAAGTTTAATAATTATGTCGATAGGCATTCTATAGGTGGAGATGAGAGCACTCATTTTGCTTGTGTAAATATATAGAAAAAAAATAAAAAGTGAAATTAGAATAAATAAAAACTAAAAAAGAAATTAGCAATGGTTGAAGCAAAAAAGTGGAGAAAATTAAAAAGGCACTTTATAAATAATTTTTATGATTTAAAAAAAAATTAAATTAAATGCTTTTTATATTTTTTTCTTAAAGAATAAAAAATATTTTTTTGAAAATATAAAAATTTCTATAATAGAACTTAAGAATATAAATCTAAAAAATAAAAAAGAATATTTTATATTTAGAAAGATGAATGAGATAGAATAGGATATGTAGAGTTAAATTAACCATCATGAGTTAATTCATAAGATTTTAGAAAGTTTTATTTTATAAAATAAATAATTTTATTTTTATTTTGGATGATGTCACTGTACAGATTGATGTTATCTTTTAGTTGATTTTTGATAACTTAAAAAACTAATGATGTCATCCTTAGGAGGCCCATTTTTTATGTAAATTTCCCTTAATGTTAATTGGTTCTTTCAAGGAAGGATTAAAATCTTTTTAATAAATCATAGTAACCTAGTAGGATCAATTAGATCAATAAGAAGAGTCTGTTAGTCACATTCTTGCATGTTTATAAAAGGTATAAAAAAACCTAAGTGCCAAGCAATCAGAATTATAACCAATACTAGCCACCTGTTATAGAATTTCATTGAGTCCACTTACCAAATAAATCATTGGTCCACTCCATACATTACTTATCCACATTCATATTATAATTTTCAATTATCACACTAGGAGTAGGGGTAGTTACAAGCCATCATCTATCCCGCATTCTATGTCATTGTGGATAGATCCATAAATTTCAATCAATTCATTCAATTTGCTACAAATATCAAGGTCTACCCACCTAGGTTTAGCACAGTCTAAAGTGTAAGGAGTCATCAACCATCTACGTTAACTCCATTCATTGGTTCAAAAAAGTTTCAAGTTTGAGTATAGATCCTAGAATCCTCTAAGGATTTCTAACCTGCATCTTTGAGATCCAACACATCTAATGATGCTACAACCTTAGCTCGATTGGGAAAAGTTTTATGATAATATTCATCATCTCTCGTTAATCAATCTAGAGGAATATGAGTATAAGGATGGGAGTTTGAGGTCAAATTCCCTTCAACTCTAGCATGTCCAACACTAGAATTATCTCTTTGTATTCTATCTCTTCCCCTCCTTTCCATGGCTTGTAATCGTAGGTCTGAGGGTTGTTCATTTACAATAGACTTCATAAAAATATCTCCTCTCTCATTAGAATTGTTATCACTAAAATCTAGAAAATTCTTTTCACATTTTGAACCAGAGCTAGAACGAATATCACGTTTAGGGATCAAGTGAGGAGTAGACTTACATTTTTCAATGTCCTTTTCTTTCACCCACTTCCCTCATGTGTGCTTGGGAAATTCTCCTTCTACTTTCTACTCTGGATTCTTCTTCATGTGGCCTCGAGTTCCTCGCATTTGTACTTGGGTCTTCTTCACATTTGTCAACTTTCTTGATTTCTGTCTATTCTTCTCTACTTCTTTGGTATCTTTAAACACTGGCTCGCACTGGTGTAGAGACTTTAGAGTCACCACCTGAATTCCTTGGGACCAATTCATTACAATTTTGTTATGCTTTATGCAAATTTCACAAGATCCTTGGAAACTCAGATGACTTTTGACAAATGTGAAATTCTTTTGAATGAGATTTGAATGCAAGAATTTCAAAATGAAAGGGTGAGAAACTTAACATGAACCTTAGTGGGACACATGACAAAGGTTTGGACAACATTTAACAAAAGCTTCAAATAAACTGACTCTATAAGTAAATATCACCATATAGCATACTGATCTATGATAAGATGTTTTGGAGAACTAATAATTTTAAAGCTTATGTCCCCAGTAGAGTTGACATTATGTTGGCTCTTTTAAATTCCAACCAGATCTTCAAGGAATCCTATGGATTTTCCAATTCCAATAATTAGCAACCTAAAATGGGTTGGACAACGAATGAGAGAAAATAATTTAGCTTTCTTCCTGCACTTTGGGCTCTGCAAGACATAGGAGGGTGATCCCATAATGTATTTATATCATTCTTTGATAAAGCTACCACCTACATTGCATATTCATGGCTCAATAGGTGATAATTTGCAAGAATTGGGAAAATCCTTTACACCTTTACCACTTGGAGCAGACAATGGACAATTCAAATGAAAATTACAACAACTAAAAATATGAGTATGATTTTGTTTAAATGAGTTGTTCTTTGATAGGATCTAGTTGATCTTATATATTTCATTCCACTTGACATATAGAACAATGCCTTATCTTGGATCTAGCTGATCATAACCTCCAACATTCATAGACTATCATGTGTTTGCATTCCAAATTCACAACTTAGATGAGCCAAAGAAAAAATACTTAATGATTCTGAAACTTAATATTCATGAACCAATGATTACATCAATTCATTTTGATTAACTACTTTAATTGGAGCAACAATGTAAAAACACACCCAACCGTGACAATTGGAGACCAATGAAATGATCCTTAATTATTTCATTGCTAATTCATGTAAATTGTGTATACAGGAGACAATCTTCTTGAAAAATTTCCATTATCGATTTCAAATGTTGTCATTGCTACAAAACATTTAAGCTAATTATAAAAAAAAGACTTCAACACCTAAGACTCAAAAAAATTCTATAGCCTTGTATGCTTCATACATTCCATGGAGATATTTGCTAAGATTGTCTGAGATCAACCAATATTGAAAAAAGACCCTTGCACAATAGCCTTGAATTTCCTTTTATAATATTAAGGGAGCAATACGAGCTTCAGGCTATTGCCTGGTCACATTACATTTCACCCTATATTTCATGATGTTTCATTTCATTTCAACCCCCATGCACTTATATTTGCACTCAAAGAAAGTGGGGGGAAATACAAAGAGAAAAAATATTCGTAACAACATGTTGAGCTCATATCTTTCTTCTCGATGACTTCATGTCAGCTACACTTGGCCAAAAGCATAAGATATGAAAGCATAAGAAAACATAAAGCAAAGAAAGAGAATTTGCTAGATGACCACATGCAAATTTCTCATTGGGAGGGTATAGACTTTAAATATTTTTTCTCGAAGGCCAGACCTCTATTATACTCAACCATGCTCTGTATCCATCCCATCACCCCTCTAACTTACTCAACATACCTTTCCAACCAATTCTTGTACTCGTCCTCTATGGGCCAGTTGATATCCAATAGTTTCTGCACCTTTGTGTTATATGCATTTTACCAAGCATCAGTTACTACTCTGGCTTCTTTCACAAAGATATCCATGTCCATCTGAATCCTAATGAGATTATCAATTATACCATTCAACACAATTACGTCTAACTTATCGTCAATGCATACTATCTGTGGAATTCTAGTTGTTTGATACCTAAAGAAAGCCCTCCATGATGCATAATCTTTTAGTGTTCCATCTTCATTAAGGATTTTTGGCACACCCTAATCTTCAATATTTCTGAAGGATTTTATTTTACCTTGCAGCTGTCAACCAATTCTTTCATGAAAACATGTGACTTCACCAATCATTTCATTTCCTCTTATTTTGACTAGAATATTTTTTGGAGCTTCAAGGACTTCCTTTGCACTTGCTTGAATCTCCCTTAAATTTTTTAACCTACTACTCCATTTATTCCATGTGCTCTTGAAAACCTCTTGAACATGTTGGAACTTTTCAAATGCCTCATGTATACCTTTATAAGTTAACCATGTGGCTTTCACTTTAAAGGATGCTTTGGTCAGTCTGTAGCCCAAAATTTCTTCAACCATATCCTTTGTAATCTTGTTCATGTTCTCCTGGAGCTTATTCTTATTAAACTTGGCTGCTTGGAGCTCACTCTTTAATGATTTAATCCTCTACTTTAAAGTATATTTATCTTGATGTGAAGTTAAAGAATGTGGAGATGTCGGTCGGGCCTTTTCATTTTCCTTGGCCAAAGTGACTCTCACCTTATTGTACTCTTCAAAAAAATTATTATGTTTCTCCAAAAAATTCATGCATCTTGATTGTGTTATCTCTACTATATCAACATCAATATAGCTGAATGCATTGTTAACCTTGCAGCTTGTGTGGCTATCATTTCTAAAGCTCTTGCTATCATCAATTCTCTTGAGATACCAGACATTGTTCTAATGAGTCTGCATCATTCTAAATCAGGTGGCAATGACCAAATGGCTAGTGCATGCAAACTAGGGCTAAACCCCAAACCAAATATTTCTTTTGATACCATGGCATCTGGGTCACTCTTGATTGCATCCAAGGAAATTATAGAAGACAAGTCCCATCCTAGAATTACAAGCATCCCACTCCCCTTAATGAGTCTTCTAGCTTCCATGGGATTTTTTTGCTCAATTTCTTGAATTATTTGTTCCTCAACTTGTTTCTTGACCTCTTCCTGTTGTGGAGGATTGACTCCCTCTTGTGCTTTCAGTATCCTATCATTTATTTCTTCATCTGTGAATTATTTAAACTCTTTAGTTTTAACAAAAGATTCATCTTCTAGAAACTTGGAGCAAGCTAAAACCCTTGCATCATTGTCCTAGTCTTCATCATATTCCCAAGGTACTAGCCTATCATCTGGAACAAACGGTTCCATTAAATTTTTGAAATTAGGATATGAAAACTCCTGCCCTATACCTTGATCAATAGGAATTGATTGAGTTGACTGTTTCATCTCCCCTTCAACATTTTGTCTTTCCTTAACATTTTCAAGAATGGGCTCCATAATAGACACATCATCAACATCAATCGATTGCTAATGAATTTCTGGTGCCATGGGTTCCTCTGATTTCCCAACATTTTTCAACATATGCTCTTGTAAAGCACTTGGGGCTATATTTTCTACTTTTTGAACCTTCTCAAGAATTGTACCATCACTGAAATCACTAAGTAGTATCTACATCTTAAACTTATCAGTGATATGTTTGTAAGGGCTTTCATAGTAAGAATTCTTTGTAAAATCCATGTGCTCTATCTCAATCATCTTCGTCCAAAAATTCTCTCTATCTAGGAAAACATCAAATGTAGGTAGGTTTCTTATCACATCCTCCTTCTAATAGAAAGTATGGGGTCCATACCAACATATTCCCCTCTTAATCTTTTCTCTATCAATGAGTCCCTTTGGATCACATTTTCTGATGGGGGTTGTTTCCATACTCAAGTTGTTTACCATTATTCCAAAAACATCATATGATTATTTTGTAGTGACAACAAAATTATCAAAATAGAAATTTTTTGTAATCATGGAAGCCTTTCTAGATTCCCTAAAATTCTCTGCATCACTATTATCCATTTTCCACATCATTTCCATGAATGCTAATCTATCAGAAACAAATCTTGGCATCAGGTGTGGTACCACAATGGTCCCATAACATCTAATGGCTATGCAATTGTCATAAAACTACCAATCTCCCCAATTTCACTCATAATTAGGGTCATCTCCACATTCCCTCTGTTGTAACACCTCCTTCATTGTTTTAGAAATCCTATTTGTTGGTCTTAATCCCATCTACACCAGAATGGTATTCTCTATAGCATTGTAGAATCAAACATAATTGGAGGTTGGGAAGTGAAAATCCTTAACATGTATCCACATTTGGATGGGCAACTCATGATTTTTTTCATCAACTTGTCTTAATTTCAAATTTTGACTGAAAACCCTTCTTCCTTCCCATAGCAACATATGGATCAAGAATGTGGTGCAGCCACGGTAGGAGGGTCCTCAAAGAGAAAAATTTGGCCCATGCAACAAGAGTAAAAAAATAGAAGCAACATGGAATATGGATGAAAATGTAGATTAAAATATGCTCATTAACAAAAATCTCAGTTACAATCAGTTGGCAACATCTAGGTTTACAGATTCGGCTCACAGGCCTGATACAATATGTTCAAAAAATACAACATTCCAACATTCTCCTATATGTGAGTTGAAATCTTACGAATCTAATCCAATACTTATCTACTTATTATTTGTTTCTTTCCTAATGATCTATTACATGCTTTATATCACATTTGCGGGTCTAGAAACATCTGTGTTGGCCAAAGATTATTACAATCTCCAATGAAAGAAAATGTAACATGTGCATGAATAGGTCGGCCTCAAATTTGAATTACTCCTCAGTGAATGCATAGGATGAAGTGTGGACCTATAATTAAGGTTAGGGACACTCCATATAACATTTAAAATCACATCGTTAAGATTTGAAAGTCATGGGAACGATCCTCTAGCGATCAAATTAGTTGCTCACTTTGAAAAAATTTCTAGTGTCGGTTCAAGAAATTGCCATCAAATTCGGAAGTGATAACTTGCCAGAAAAAGATCCAATTGTGCTCAAATCCTCAAATAAGGTAAGTGAACATTTCCACGATGAAAATGTAGATCCACAAGGTCTGGTGAGGAAATATGATGAATCCACCAACATGAACTGAGCAAGAATAGAACAAGAACAAAACTGAAAGAAAATATTTTTGGTTGATGTAAGATTGCCAAGAACCAAGGATGCTCCTACATCACAATGAATAATGTCTAAATGTCAATGGGGTTTTCCTTTCTTTCAATCTCACTAAATAAAAATGCAACTACTCAACAACTCGGTGAGCATAATCAAACCACTTACGCTTATTTTTATGTTGAATATCCATTATCATAATTAGCAGAGGCAACACTATTCTTCCATCACATTTTACTCCCCACACTTGACACATCATAAAGTATGTGAACCTGAAGTAATCTACAAATTCTTCACAATCAAATGGTTCAACTTCCTTAAGTGAAAACACTATGCCCCTTTCACAGGTCTATGTTTTGGGATCTCACCTCTTCTAATCCCAACCCTATGTCAAGCATATTCTTGTTACAATTTCTCAATGTTAATATTCTCATTTTCATCAGGATTCATTCAAAAAAATTGTATAACTTTACTCCCTTTAATTTACAAGAGGCTCTTATGATCTGTATGTTTTATTACCTTGTTGACCTCATCATATCTATCATCCACTTGCATCATCAAGTCAACCTCTACAAAGATGTTAGGAACAACTAAATTTCCCAAGTCATAACACCACATGTTTTGCCTAGGATATTTGGCATCTCTTCTTCTAAAATCATATAGGAAAAAATCCCACACTGAATCTGGCATAACCATATCACCAATTCCAGCTGCAAGGCCTTTGAAATTGGTAGTCAGCACTCCTTCCCCAGTGGCCTTCCTCCCACTTGCCTTAATGTCTATAGGCTAAAACTTGTCCATGAAATAGACATAGCTCTTTGGTTGACCTTTTTTCTTCTCAGTTCCTTTAGATGTTTGGGGTGGGTCATGGGAGACTTTCTTTCTTTTCCTCTTGGGTGTGGGTTTTGAGGATGATGACTCACCAACATTACTCATTTTGACTTGGCTAGGGATTTCAGGTTTGAATTCAAACGAAGTTTTGGAATTGATATTCTATACTTGACAATTTAAACTCAAATTCAAATATAATTCTACCCTTTTTCTTTTATCCAAATTAGAAAACTACACTTAATCAAGAGAAGTTAAGAACCCTATATTACCCTAGAAAACAACCCAAACATTCTAATTGAATGTGCCAATTCTTACAAAAAAACAAGAAATATTTGTGGAGTTCGACAATGACTTACTTAGGAAACCCTTCTGCAACTTTTCTTTGTCTCAGCTTTGGTCACTCCGAACTCTTCTTCAAATCCTCAAATGTCAAAATGACAATAAAATGCAACAACATACCCTTTTTACATGAATTTAGCTGAGTACTTCTGTAAGGAAAGCAATAGTACAAAAAAATGTCTTCGTAATGCAAAATCCTCATAAGTGAAGTGGAAAAACCCTCATTTAACAATTTTCATACATTTGAGATACACATTCACAAAACAATAGGAGAGACAAAACATAAAACATACACATAGAGATAACACCAGATATACATGGGAAAACCGTTACTGGAGAAAAAACCCACCACACCAAGTAAAGTCACTTTGTATTATAGTAATTCAATTACATACATAGTTACAAACTTCACTCTCAGATGTTAACTCACAACAACATCCCCTTAGTCGACCTTAGTTATAGATAGTTGTTCACTATATTCATCTCACTATTATAATGCTTGTAAAGCATACAATGAAAAATCACCCTCTCAACCAACCAACAACCATTAGGGTTTTTAATTAATTCACCAACAAGCTTCCTTCATCTTAGGTTACGCACACCACCATGCAGCACACATTGGGCCGCCTAGCATTAAATTTTGGTTACAGAGAATATTACTATATTTGCACTATGTCAACCCCTGAGTCAGAATATGCAAATATTTCGGCCAATGATTGTTGATTTACAATAGCGATGTAAAATAAACAAATGAAATTGTGCCATGTGTCGACACATCACTCATCCATCACTTTTGACTATCGCACCAAACTGTTGGTTGTTCCTTGTGGTCATCACCATCCACCGTGCTACCGCTCAAAAACCAAAAGACCCCTGAGATATGGTGGTATCCAGTGCTACCGCTAGACAGGTGAGAAGCTCCTGAGGTATAGTGGTATACACCGGACTACCACAAGACAGTAAGAAGTATCTCACGATATGGTGGTATACACTGCACTACCGCCAAATAGTTAGAAGCATCTCGCAGTATGGTGGTATACCATGCTAGCGCACCTCTCTTACAATCACCTGGTGGTACAGTGGTACACTGAAGGAGATCGGCTAGTCGAAAAGTTATGAAACTTCTGAACTCCACAAAAAGGTTCCAAAGTTAGAGAAATCAGCTATCCTGTGACCAACACACTATCCCCCAATTACAAACTTTCAGAACCCCACAACATAAGTTTCAGGGTTCAAGTTTTGGGTGATAGGCCGACAATAAAGACAAACAAAGGGGAAATTTGCCAAGTCTTTAACAGAGGTTGAAGCCAGCAAGTTGAGGCACATTTTCCAACAAGATCCTACTTGATGAAACTTGTTGGCTTCCTCTAAACTCGAACCTAATGTAGATCATAGGCCCTAATGCCCATTGAACTGGCACACCACCCGTACTTGTATGTGCTCATGAGATTTTTCAATGCATCAATGAAATTCTTAGGAGTATCCACCTTTTCTAGATTAACATGTCCATCATCCACCATATCATGAATGAAATGATACTGTACATCAATGTGCTTTGTCCTGGCATGGAAAGTGGGATTTTTTGCCAAATAAATAGCAGTATGATTGTCACAACAAATCATTATCTGCCCTACATTAAACCTGATATCTAAACATAAATGCCTAAGCCAAATGACTTCTTTGCAGGTGTGTGTTGCTGCCATATATTCTACCTCTGTAGTAGATAAAGCAACTACTACCTGCCGCTTGCTCATCCACCTCACTGCTCCACCAACTAACATGAAAACGTATCCACTAGTGGACTTTCTACTATCAATGTCCCCTGCCCAATCAGAATCCACATACCCATGAATGCTAAGAGATATTTGTGATCTTGCCAAGTTTCCATGATGACACAATGCAAACTCTGAGGAACCCTTCAAATATCTGAAAACCCTCCTCACCGTATCCCAATGTGGCCTTCCTGGGTTAGCCATAAACTGACTAAGAACTCCCACTGGTTGGACAATCTATGGCCTAGTACAAACCATTGTGTACATTAAACTTCCAACAACACCTGCATATGGTACCCTGGTCATGTCCTCCATCTCGTCAAAAGACTTCAGATAGTCTTCAATAAATAGCTTCATTCCTTGCAACACAGGAACAACTAGCTGCTTGCAATTAGTCATTCCAAATCTCTCCAGAACAATATTGATATACTTACTCTAGTTGAACCAAAGCTTTCCATTTCCTCTATCCCTTTTTATTTCCATCCCCGGAATATACCTTGTTGCACCCAAATCTTTCATTTCAAACTTTGCAAACAACTAAGACTAGAGATAAAAAATCATAGTCCTACTATTTCCTATGAACAACATATCATCCACATATAGGGTAATAATAAGAACACGATCATTTTTTAGTTTTGTAATACACACAATGATAAGATTTTGATCTCACAAATCCTAATGACAACACAAAGGTGTCAAACTTTTGGTACCACATTCTAGGCGATTGCTTCAAACCATACATATATTTCTTTAACTTGCATACTAGGCTTTCTTTACCTTTTTCAACGAAGTGCTAAGGTTGGGACATATAAATTTCTTCTTCTAGCTCTCCATGGAGAAATGTTGTCTTCACACCCATCTGCTTGATCTTTAACTCATAGGTAGCTGCAAGTGACAAAATAAATATGATAGATGTTAGCTTAGCTATAGGAGAAAATATTTCTCTATAATCAATTCCCTCCACCTGGGAATACCCTTTCATGACCAACCAAGCTTTATACATTTCAACACTGCCATCCAAACCAGTCTTCTTCTTAATAGGCTTTTTCCCTTCAGGAAAAGGTACCAAATCCCAAGTTTCATTCTTCTTCAATGATGTCATTTCTTCATTCATGGCTTCCAACCAAGAATTTGTATCAAACATATTAATCGCCTCTTTCATAGTCCTAGGCTCATCAGTGCTAGTAATCAAAGCATAGGCACAGTTCGAATCCAACATAGAAAATCCATGCCTATCAGGTTGATGCTTTTCACTTGTAGACCTCCTCGCAAGATGAGGCTAAGGCTATGATTCTTCTTCTTCAGAACTCTCAGACCTGCTAGAACTCTCCTCAGTTTTAGGTACACTATGTAGTTCTTCTTTTTCTGGAGTTCAAGGGATTTCAACTACATCATTCTCTTTTTTCTTTTTTATCTGCCTCTAACTGCAACTCAACTACTGAAGGTTCAGGTCATGATAGATTACACTTCTACTATGCAAAACCTTCTCAGTAACAGGATTCCAAAGCTTGTATCCTTTCACACCAACACCATAGCCAATGAAGATACATTTAATAGCCTTGTTCTCCAACTTTAATTTTTTCTCATTCAACACATATGCATATGCCTCACAACCAAAGGCTTGAATATGTCTCAGAGAGGGCTTCTTACCAGACCATGCTTTGAAAGGTGTTTTTTCAACAAGAACTGAACAGGGTGAACGATTTACCAAGTAACATGTTGTAGCCATAGCCTCAACCCAAAACTTCTGGTCTAGACTAGCACTACTCAACATTCTTCTCACTCTTTCCATCAATATCCTGTTTAACCTTTTAGCAACTCCATTTTGTTGTGGAGTATAAGGTGTAGTTTTATGCCTTTTAATCCCATGGTATTTGCAGTACCTTTCGAAATCTGTAGAACAAAACTCACTGCCATTATCCATCCTCAAGCATTTTATTTTCCTTCTAGTTTGATTCTCTACGAAGTTTTTAAACTCTTTAAATTGACTAAACACTTGTGATTTACTCTTAAGAAAGTATACAAACGCCCTTCTCGAATAATCGTTAATAAAAGAAACATAATATCTAGACTTCGATAATGAAGGAACATTCACTAGGCCAAATACATCAAAATGAACATAATCCAGTATACTAGAAGATTTATGAGGACTCGAATAAAAGGAAACATGATGTTGCTTTCCATAAATGTAATGTTCACAAAAATTGGACTCAAGGTTACAATCAACAAGCCCTTCAACAATATTTTTATTTTTCAAGGTTTTTAAACCTTTCTCACATATGTGACCGAGTCTATGATGCCATACCTTGGTCTTCTCTACTAGGAATTTCACCTCCAAGGTATTTCCATCTAGAGGAGCATTATTCTCCTTCTCTATATGAGCAACATTGCTTGACTTTACAGATACATTACATTAAATATGACATGCATCTAGCTTGTATAAAGTGCCTATGCGTACACCCTTAATGAACACCATTGTGCCTCTAGTCATCTTACAACCTCCACTCGAGAAAGAAACTTGCACGCTAGCATCATTCAGCTTACTGACCGAAGCAGGTTATGATCCAAACCTAGTATGTTTAGTACATCACCAATCCCTTTGATTCTTCCATCAGGGAATTGGATTTTGACTCTTCCATGACCAACAATTTCCAGACTTGAATCACTTGCCAGGTACACCTTTCCACCATCATACTTTTCATACTTAGTGAACCAATCTCTGTGATATTCCATGTGAAAAGATGCACTTTAGTCAATCAGCTAGACATCATCTGATGCCTCAGTCACCAAGGCTGCAATGAAGGCATCTGCATCACTTTGAGAAGAGTCATTATTTGAAGAGTTATTCTTCTTCTTCTTTTTCTCCTCCTTACAATCCTTTCGGATATGACCAAATTGTAAGGAAAATTAGATGTGGAAACAACTCTCCTAATGTCAATACCTTAGGGAAGAATGCAAATATACTTTTCAATTTTACAATTACAGTCCAATTAAGATGCACATGAAAGAGATAATAGAAATAGTGTATTTGAAAAACATAGATGAACACCAAATTTACGTCGAAAAACCCTTACGGGACAAAAACCCACCACACCAAGAGAAATCACTTTGTATTACAGTAATAAAGATTACATACAAGTACTAGACTTATCTTTTTGATGTCATGTTACAGCAGCATTCACCATGAACAACCTTGTTATAGGAACCTTCACTTTACAGTATACACAGAATAGAAATCACATTGATCATACACCAAACTATTCATCCAACTGTTGATCGAACCAACTGAACCCTCAAGCATCTACAACTTCAAACTATTTCATGTTGTTCCCTATCTGTCAAACTTCCTCATAGAACTATCACAACAGACTGTCTTCCAATGGTTCTCATTCGGCTCCTCTGATTGGTCCATGAGACGCCACATAGGAAAATCACACTCAGTCAAATGGCTTCAAGATGTGTTGGCATATGTGAGACATTGACCATGTCTCCCCGATGCCACACATAGCTTAACATCTGATATCGCCAAGATTTTTCCATCGGCAAGAGGTTCCACTGCGCTTACAACTATTGCATCAACTTCAACATTTATATCAGCAAGACTTACCGTTCGCCAAGAGGTTACACCGAGACTTCTTAAGTTACATCGAGCACCGAACGGTCGGCAAGACATTCTGCTATCGCCAAGACATCACAGTGAATACTTCATGTTATTCCAAAGTGTATCCACTAGTCGGTGAGACTCATCGCTTTCGCCAAGACCTTATACCAAGGTCCTAAGTCATACTATGCCATTAGCATTTCCATCGGCATCCATCTATCGCTAAGACATTCAACTATCACCAAGAGGTTTAACCGAGATCTCTTATGTTACTTTGTAACCATACTACAGTTGTATCCCCATCGGCGTGACATACCTATTGGTAAGACTTATTACTGAACACCCAAGAATTTCCCTGAAGGCTTCAACATAAAACACTGTCAGCGAGACATATTACTCGATAAGACTTCTCACCAAGCCACCAAAGGTTATCCCGATAACTCCAATGTATAAGCGTTCGACAAGACATCCATATCACTGAGAGCTCATAGCGAACATCCAAGACTCTCCCCGATATACGATTGAATGGCCTGTCAGCCAAAGATCTCCATGGGCGGTGAGAGGTTATCCCAAATGAAATGTCACAGTGATAGATTCCTTCGGTGAGACAGAAACAAGGTCACAACAACTAGTACAATTGACAATGTGTCAAAGCTGCTAGTCAGCCAGATATTAACAATTATATCACACCGACTTGGCTCTAATGGAGGTTACAGCCTGTGATGATTTAGGCATATATTTCCAACAATCTCCCACCTGACGAAGATCACACAAGAACCTCTAGAGCACAACAAAACTTACTAAAAATCATGGGCACTGAGGCCCATCGAATTGGCACACCACCTGAACTTGTCTGTGCTCACTGGCTTCATCAATGCATCTGCAACATTCTCCAGAGTATCAACTTTTTCCAAATTGACGTTTCCATCCTCCACCATATCTCGTACAAAGTGGTATTGTACATCTATATGTTTCATCCTGGCATGGAAAGTAGGATTCTTTGCTAGACAAATTGCACTCTGACTGTCACAAAAAATATTTATTTTCCCTACATCAAAACCAATGTTAGAACACAAACGTTTTAACCAAACTGCTTCTTTACAAGCATGAGTAGCTGCCATGTATTCAGCCTCTATAGTGGACAAAGCGACTATAGCCTACCGCTTACTCATCCAACTCACTACACCACCATTCAACATGAAAACGTATCCACTAGTGGACCTCCTGCTATCAATGTCCCTTGCCCAATCAGAATCCACATAGCCTCAAATACTGAGAGTCCTCTATGATTCAACCAAGTTCCCATGGTAACACAAAGCAAAATCTAAAGTGCCCTTCAAATATTTGAAAACTCTTTTCACAGCATCCAAATGTGTCCTTCCAGGATTAGCCATAAACTAGCTAAGTACTCCCACTGCTTGGGCAATGTCTGGCCTAGTACAGACCATTGCATACATAAGACTGCCAACCTCACTAGCATATGGTACACTGGTCATGTCCTTCATCTCAGTAGGAGATTTTGGACAGTCTTCAACAGATAGCTTCATTCCCTGCAAGACTGGAACAACTAATTGCTTTCAATCATTCATGAAAAATCTCTCTAGAATAGTCTTGATATACTTACTCTGACTAAGCCAAAGTTTTCTACTATTTCTATCCCTAGTTATCTCCATCCCCAGAATATACTTTGCTGCACCAAGATCTTTCATTTTGAACTTCGCAGACCACTGAGACTTAAGATCAGAAATCATTAGCTTATTATTGCCTATGAATAACATATCATCAACATAGAGTGCAATAATAAGTACTTGATCACTTTCAACTTTATAATAGACACAATGATCAGATTTTGATCTCACAAATCCCAAAGACAATACAAGAGTATCAAATTTCTGGTACCACATTCTAGGAGATTGCTTTAACCCATACAGAGACTTCTTTAACTTGCAAACCAGTTTCTCCTTACCTTTCTCAACCAAGTGCTTAGGTTGAGACATATAGATTTCTTCTTCAAGATCACCATGAAGAAATGTTGTCTTCACATCCATCTATTTGACATCTAAGTCATACGCTGCTGCAAGTGACAAAAGAAATCTAATGGACGTCGGCTTAGCTACAAAGAGAAAAATCTCCCCATAATCAATTCCTCTCGTAGGAATAACCTTTTGCAACCAATCTTGCCTTGTACTTTTCCACACTACCATCTAGACCAATCTTCTTTTTAAATACCCATTTCACCCACAGCACTTTCCTTTAGGCAAGGGCACCAAACTCCAAGTTTCATTCTTTTCAATGATGCCATTTCTTAATTCATGGCTTCCAACCAAGAGTCTTAATCAGACATTTTAAATGCCTCCTTCTGGAGTCTCCATGGGTGCTAGAAATTGGCATGACATAGTAGAATCTATCAAAGAGAACCCATGTACCTATCAGGTTGTTTTCTTTCATGGGTTGACCTCCTCACTTGTTGAGGCTGAGGTTCTTCTTCTTCTTGAACTTTCAAACTTCTTGAGCTCTCCTCAATTTCATGTACATTTTGAATTTTCAATTCCTCTTTATCGGTGTAGGAGGAATTCCAACTACATCCTTATTGTTTTTGAATTTTTCTCATTTAGCAGATCAAAAGTAGAAGGTTTCGGCTCCACGAAGATTACACTTCTATTGTATACAGCCTTCTATGTATCAGGATTCCAAAGCTTGTATCCTTTTATGACAGCACTATAGCCAATAAAAATACATTTGCAGCCTTGTTCTCCAGTTTAGATCTTTTCACATCCGGCACATGAGCATATGCCTCACAACCAAAAACAAATATGTCTTAAAGAGGGCTTCTTCCAGACCACGCTTCCAAAGGTGTTTTCTCAACAAAAGCAGAGTTTGGAGAACAATTTATTAGGTAACGCAGTAGATACAACCTCATCCAGAACTTCTCCTCCAAGCTAGTACTACTCAGGTATCTCTCCATCACTATCCTATTGACCTTTCGCAACTCCATTAAGCTATGGAGTATAAGGTGTAGTCTTGTGTATTTTAATCCCATGGTCTTTGCAATACCTCTCAAATTCATCAGAACAAAATTCACTGCCATTATCAGTCCTTAAGCATTTTATTTTTCTACCAGTCTGATTTTCTACAAGGTTCTTAAATTCCTTAAATCGATTGAACACTTCTGATTTACTTTTCAAAAAATAAACAAATGCTCTTCTTGAACAATCATCAATGAACGAAACATAGTATCTTGACTTAGACAAAGAACGAACATTCATTGGACTAAATACATCAAAATGAATATAATCTAGCAAACCAAAAGATTTATGAGGACTGGAATAAAAAGAAACACGGTGCTACTTTCCATATATACAGTGTTCATAGAATTCAAATTCAAGGTTACAATCTTCAAGCCCCTTAACTAGGTTTTTATTCTTCAAGTTTTTTAAACCTTTCTCTCCAATGTGGCCTAGCCTATGATGCCAAAGCATAGTCTTCTCTGCTAGAAGTTTTACTTCCATAGAGTTTACATAATTAGGGACATTTCCCTCTTTACCTCCATGTGTAGCTTTCTATGACTTTACAGAGATACTGTCACATTAAACAGCCTATGCATCCAGCTTGTACAGGGTACCAATTCGAGTACCTCTAGCCAGCACCATTGAACCTCTAGTCATCTTGCAGCCATTCCAGAGAACGAGACTTGCACTCCAATATCATTAAGCTTACTAATAGACAGTAGATTTCGAGCCAAACCTGGTATGTGCATAACATCATTTATCCCCTTCACTCTTCCATCAGGGAATTGAATTCTGACTCTTCCATGACCAACAATTTCCAAAGTTGAATCACTTTCCAAGTACACCTTTCCACCATCGTATTCTTCATACTTTGTGAACCAGTCTCTATGAGATATCATGTGGAAAGATGCTCCAAAATCAATCAGCCAGACATCATCTAATGCCTGAGTAGCCAAGGCTGCAATGAAGGCGTCTGCATCACTATGAGAAGAGTCATTGTCGGAAGAATACTTCTTCTTCTTCTTTTTCTCCTCTTTAAAATCCTTTCAGACATGACCAGGTTGCTCACAGTTCAGCACTTCACCTTGGACTTCTTTCCAGGAGACTTTGATCTCCCTTTTGATTTTGATTTCAATTTCTTTTCCTTCTTCTTGCCTTTCTCTTTTGACCTTCCTCTAATAGCAAGGGCCTCCTTCGCCATCTCAAGATTTCCTTCTCATCTCTTCTGATAATAAAGAACCAACAACATCTTCCATCTTGAAACTGGATGTTGTACTCCCAGTAGCCATCACTAGATGATCCCAAGAGTTTGGCAAAGAACACAATAATAGCATACAGCGATCCTCTTCTTCAGTCTTCACACCAACAGATGTTAACTAAGAAAGCATGATATTAAATGCGTTCAAATGATCAGCTAAAGACCCTCCTTCCTGCATTCTCAAAGAGTATAGCTTCTTCCTCAGCAACAGTTTATTCACCAAAGACTTCCCTTGATAAATAGACACCAGTCTCTTCCACAAGGAAGATCCAGTCTTCTCTTCATGCACATTGAGAAAAACGGAGTCTGCCAAACAGAGCCTTATCAGCCCCTTAGACTTTCTATCTACAAGGTCCCAATCTTCTTGCTTCATGCCTATAGGTTTAGTTCCAGCAAGCCACAGATCACGATCCACTAAGAGATCCTCCATTTTGAGTTTCCACAACTCAAAATTGCTGCCATTGAATTTTTCTATTTCAATCTTTCCTGACGTGCTAGCCATCTCAATCTGTAATTAGAAATTGAAAAACTTCTACAAGACTCCCACTGAACATAATTGACTAAAAAAACCCAACGTACCCACAAGGATAACACAAATGGTCATGCTCTTATACCACTTGTAAGGAAAATTAGATGCGGAAACAACTCTCTTAACGTCAATACCTCAGGGAAGAATGTAGATACACTTTTAAATTTTACAATTACAGTCCAATTAAGATGCACATGAAAGAGATAACAGACACAGAGTATTTGACAAACACAAATGAACACCAGATTTACGTGGGAAAACCCTTACGGGAGAAAAACCCACCACACCAAAATAAATCACTTTGTATTACAGTAATAAAGATTACATACAAGTACTAGACTTATCTTTCTGATGTCATGTTACATTAGCATTCACCATGAACAACCTTGTTAAAGGAACCTTCACGTTACAGTATACACAGAATAGAAATCACTTTGATCATACACCAAACTTTTCATCCAACTATTGATCGAACCAACCGAACCCTCAAGCATCTACAACTTCAAAATATATTCATGTTATTCCCTATTTGTTGAACTTCCTCACAGAACTGTTAGAATGGACTGTCTTCCAATGGTTCCCACTCGGATCCTCTGATTGGTCCACGAGACGCCACATAGAAAATTCACACTCGGTCAAATGACTTCAAGCTGTGTTGGAATATTGGTGAGACACTGACCGTGTCTCCCTGATGCCACACACAGCTTAGCATCCGATATCGCCAAGAGTTTTCCATCGGCAAGAGGTTCCACCGAGCTTACAACCGTTGCATCGACTTCAACATTTCTATTAGCAAGACTTACCGCTCACCAAGAGGTTACACTGAGACTTCTTAAGTTACATCGAGCACCGAACAGTCATCAAGACATTCTGCTATCACCAAGACATCACAGTGAATACTTCATGTTATTCCAAAGTTTATCCACCAGTCGGTGAGACTCATCGCTTTCGCCAAGACCTTATATCGAGGTCCTAAGTCATACTGAGCCATTAGCATTTCCATCAGCATCCATCTGTCACTAAGACATTCAACTGTCGCCAAGAGGTTTCACTGAGATCTCTTATGTTACTCTGTAGCCATACTACAGTTGTATCCCCGCCGGCATGACATACCTATTGGTAAGACTTCTTACCAAACACCAAGACTTTCCCCGAAGGCTTCAACATAAAACACTATCGGCGAGACATATTACTCGATAAGACTTCTCACCGAGCCACCAAAGGTTATCCCGATGACTCCAATGTATAAGTGTTTGACGAGACATCCATATCACTGAGAGCTCATAGCAAACATCCAAGACTCTCCCTGATATACGATTGAATGGCCTATCAACCAAAGATCTCCATGGGCGGTGAGAGGTTATCCCAAACGAAATGTCACAATGATAGATTCCTTCGGTGAGACAGAAACAAGGTCACAACGACCAGTACAATTGAAAATGTGTCAAAGCTGCTAGTCAGCCAGACATTAACAATATCACACTGAATTGGCTCCAATGGAGGTTATAGCCTATGATGGTTTAGGCACATAATTCCAACACAGATTGCCTACAATTCCATCATTTCACCTTGGACTTTTTCCTAGGAGAGTTTGATCTCCCTTCAGATTTGGATTCATACTTCTTGTCCTTCTTCTTGACTCTCTTCTTCGATCTACCCCAAAAAACAAGAGCCTCCTTGGCCATCTCAGAAGACTTCCTCCACATTTCTTCTAACAACAATGAGGTAACCACGTCTTCCATCTTGAAATTAGTTGTTGTACTTCTAATAGCCATTACCAGATGGTCCCAAGTGTCAGGTAACAAACATAATAGAAGCATACATCAATCCTCCTCCTCTATTTTTACACCCACAGACGCCAACTGAGCAACACTCATATTAAATGAATTCAAATGGTCTTCTATAGATGCACCTTCTTCCATCTTCAAGGAGTACAACTTCTTCCTCAGGAATAACTTAATCACCAGAGACTTTCCTTGATAAATATCACCAAGTCTCTTCCATAATCAAGCTGTAGTCTTCTCCTCATGGACGTTTAGGAGTACAAAATCAGCTAGACAAAGTCTTATCAATCCTCTACCCTTTCTATCTACAAGGTCCCAATCTTCTTCATACTTTGTGGCATAGTTCTAGACATAGCAATCCAAAGGTCTCTATCCATCAACAAGTCTTCCATTTTGAGTTTCCACAACTCAAAATTTCCGCCATTGAACTTTTCAAGTTCTATTTTGCCTAATGTACTTGCCATCTCAAACAGTAAACTAAGTAATCGATTCATCCTTTGTAAGACTCCCACTGAAATAGGATTAGCACAAAAAACCAGCCCTACTCACAAGGATAACAAAACTGGCCAGGCTTTGATACCACTTGTAAGGAAAGCAATAGTGTGGAAAAATTCCTTCCTAATGCAAAATCCTCAGAGGAGAAGTGCAAAAAACCTCATTTAACAATTTTCATACATTGGAGATGCAAATTCACAGAACAATAGGAGAGACAAAACATAAAACACACACATAGAGATAACACTAGATATACGTGGGAAAACCCTTACGGGAGAAAAAAACCACCACACCAAGTAAAGTCACTTTGTATTACAGTAAATCAATTACATACATAGTTATAGACTTCACTCTCAAATGTTAACTCACAATAACATCCCCTTAGTTGACCTCACTCATAGACAGTCATTCACTATATTCATCTCACTATTACAATGCTTGTAAAGCATACAATGAAAAATCACCCTCTCAACCAACCAACAACCATTAGGGTTTTGAATTACTTCACCAACAAGCTTCCTTCATCTCAAGTTACGCACACTTCCATGAAACACACATCGGGCTACCCAACATTAAAATTTGATTACAGAGAATATTACTATATTTGCACTCTATCAACCCCTGAGTCAAAATATGCATTTAATGCAAATATATCACTAACAGAAAATAAAGCTTTTAGCCAATGATTGTTGATTTACAACAGCAACATAAAATCAACAATAAAATCATGCCACATGTTGACACATCACTCATCCATCGCTTTTGACTATCACATCAAACTGTCAGTCATTCCTTATGGTTGTCACCATCCACCATGCTACCGCTCAACAACCAAAAGAACCCTGAGGTATGGCGGTATCCTACGCTACTGCTAGATAGGTGAAAAGCTCCCGTGGTATGGTGGTATACACCGCACTACCACCAGACAGTCAGAAGCATCTCGCAGTATGGCGGTATACACCACACTACCACCAGACAGTCAAAAGCATCTCACGGTATGGCGGTATACTGCGTTACCGCACCTCTCTTACCATCACCTAGCAGTATAGCGGTACACTAAAGGAGATCGGCTAGTTGGAAAGTTATGAAACTTTTGAACTCCACGACAAGGTTCCAAGGCTAGAGAAATTAGCGATCCCGTGACCAACACACTTTCACCCAATTACAAACTTTCAAAACCCCATGACATAGGTTTCAACGTTCAAGTTTTGGGCAATAGTTCGACAATGAAGACAAACAAAGGGGAAATCCACCAATTCTTTAACAAAGGTTCAAGCCAGCAAGTTGAGGCACATTTTCCAACACGTTCACCATTAATGGTGCAAGAAGGCTTGCATGAGTGAACAGTTGGTCGTTCTCGTTTGAATTTGAGCCATTGATTTGCTCATGTGAAAACTTTATCAAACAACTCACATCATTCCACAATTTCCATGGGGCCCTTCCAGCGATTTGATACATACTTTGATGTTGATCTAAGGAGCTACCACACATATTACTTCATATTCTATGAGTATCATTCATCGCTCCTTCCAGTTTCACTTTGGAACCTCATCAGTCGATGGTTGAAAAGCCAACAATTTGATATTGGCCATTGATCTCAACAAGTGATACACTGAGCTAATGCGATGGGGAGAAACTCCATCGATCAGTGGTTGTGGGTTCCTTTTTGGAGAGGATAAGACAACCAGTGAGAATGATAAGGCCAGTGATGGGTTAAATACTTAGCTGCATGGCTCATCGGGGTTATCTTTCTAGCGGTGGTAATGTAACACATGATGGGTGATGAACCTAATGTGGTAAGAAAGATAGTGCTTTTCTCGTCATGAGATGGACATGGGCTAGTTTCAAAGAACACACGATGAGTGATGAATTTCAAATAGTAAACTTAAGTAATGCTAAAATGCACGTGGGTATAAGTTGTTTTTAAAAGGGGACCTCCTAGATTTAGCAGGTAACCTAAATATTGGGTCTAGTTAAACAATGATGATGAAGACCTTAAGATGCCACTTAAGTAATTGGTTACCTGAAGCAACTGGTCAATGGAAGAACATAAGCCAATAAAAGGATCAGGGGTACAAATGTGAATGAAAACCATAAACCCTAAAGCCATGGATAACAAGCCATGAGCAATCACATTTCTAACTATGGAACCAATGGGAGCATGAAAATTTTAGCGTTCCACCACTACATCCATTACAACCATCTCAAGCATATTTGTAGGGCTCTATTGCTAGGATTTGGTGAGTTGCAACATTATCGTTTCTTCATTCATCATTCTATATTCTTATTTGATTTCATTTCAAGGTTTAATTACCAACAAAGGGGTTTGACCAAGGAAAACACCTACTCACTAACCCAACAAATTTTTAACCTCTCCTTTGTGTATGATTTGTAGGTCTAGGTTGAAAATTTCCTAAGGAGAAAGATTGGAGAAAAGTTGTCAAGAGCTCAAAGTTTTCAAAGTTTTCATCAAGCCTTGGAGAACATTGGAGAAGACCTACAGGTTGTTATTTGGAGATTCAGATTTGGAAATCACTTAGGAAGAATAGAGTAGATAGAGAAGAGCAGGATCATCCTTTGAAGTTTCAAAAAATCCCAACTAGAATGATTCACCACTTTTGGCGAATGAGTCCCTATTCCAATCAAAAATTGGATTTTTGTAAATTTGGATACCCATTTGGTAGATTCATGTTCCCGCACAATTTTCTAAAAACTAGACTAGTTCACCCAGCTTGGTGAATGAGACCTAGTCAACATTAAAGTCAATTTCCAATGTTCCAAACCTCTATCCAACCATTTCCAGATTTCCAGGTGCACACCTTCCTTTTTGTAGTTTTTTGTTTCATTTCATTTACTTTTCTAGGTCATTTAGTGTTACTTTGCATTCAATTAGAGTTTAGTGTTGCATCTTGCATTTCATTATCTTTTCCAAGTCTAAACTTGGTGGTGAACCCCTTATTAGTCTACTTTCTGCCCCTAGGACAACCCTATTGCAAGATCTCTTTCTCTTTTTCATTGATATCTCTAAGACTATCGTTGAATGGAATAGCTCGAAAGTGGATGTGATAGCACTTAACAATTATTATCCACACCCGTCATCATCAATTTTAGACGTTCCAATATCTAAGGATGTCCTAAAATGAAGCTATGTGATTAGATTGAGGATTTGATGACTTCTCAAAAATGAAAATGAAGGAAAATGACGATTATGGGTAGATGGATGACGATAAAAAAATTTGATCATAGGAAAGGACTTGAAATGAAGCAGACTTTTAGTGGCCAAGAGGATTCACTCACTAGTTTTTGTATGGGAGGCGGATTCACCTCTGTGTTAGGAAAGTTTTCCCCTCTAGTTCACAGGTTCACCTTTACAAGCTTCATGGGTTTGCCTATATCTCAACCTGTATGGCCAGGATTTATAGGATCACCAAAACAGATAGTGAGCTCACCTAACTCTTGGGTTGTATAGTCATAATTTGTAGGATCACCCAACTAGCTAATGGGTTTTCCTAAATAGTGTTTAGTATGAACTAACGTATGTGGGATCACCCTTTAGGAAAAAAAAATTGCCTATCTAGGTTTCAGGATTGCCCATATCTTTAGGTATACGGATAGAACACAAAAATCCCTATCAGATAAGCAGGATTTCCTATTTCTTCAAGCATACGGATGTGGATGGCACAGACTTGACATGGGATTTCCTTTGTGGAGGTCATGTTTTCCTATTCTAGGGGATGTACGAATGGAGGACTGGGAAACTTGGATTCAAATTCAACTTTGTGGCTAATGGGATCACCTATTCAGAGAATAGGTGGACACATGTACATCTATCTAATGCATTGGATGAGCAACTTCACCTTTGTGAGAAGTAGGTTCGCCTATCAACAATGACTAGACTAGACTAGAATTAGACATAGATTCACCCCTCGAAGGGAAGGATCTCCAATGCACAGTTTAAATTCACCTCTGTAGGAAGAAAATATTCCTTTAATGGTAGGGATAGACTATGGAAAAGGACAAAAACAACAAACAATAGGCAGTGGTCAAGGATAGACTCACACTAGAGACACTCACTAGTATATCACAAGAAGACACGCCAAACAACATAAGCCTAAAATTAGTAATAAAATATTTACAAAATTGATGTAGGACCACCACTTTAGGGATTACCGAAGGTTAATACTCCATGATACTAGGGTGGTTCTCTGGAGAACCCTTTCTCGTGAAGGAAAAGAACTAGAGATCCAATGGCACAGGGTCATCAATAAACACCATGGGCTCAACTTCTCTCTCGGGAACTATCACAGTTCACCACGAGGACTTCTATCTCGACCCAAGGGACTACGTGGTGAGTAACTTTGAACTTTCATCCATAATCACTACACTACGCCAAGTTGTAGATAAAAAATGGGTCTTATCTAGGCTATACAAGATCTCTAGGGAGTCCTCGATACACCAGGAGGGTACGTGACACTAGAATATCACAAGAATGGATTGGGAGCCCCAACGAGGTAGTAGAAACTTAGACCAACCCTTCACACCTTAACTAGGAATCACCCTAGTATTAGTGCTCCACCAAACACGACATGACTAGATTCAGCTAAAACTGTGTCTCTCCCGCTTTATATACCCTACTGGTACACATGGTCGAGATCATCCCTTGGGGTGATGAAATCCCCAAGAAAGTCTCCTAAAGGGGAGGAAATGCTAGATATTTCTAACCCCTAGGCTCACACAAGGCGCAAGGGGAGAGCATACATGAAAGCTAGCACTCCTAGGTAGACACAATTGGACTAGAACAAGCTACTATTTCTGATCACCAGGCTCACCATATGGTGCAAGGGGAGAGCACACATCAACAACCCATTCACAAACATGACAAACAAGAGTAAATTGACCCTTTAGAAAAATTGAAATGTTCCTATATTAGTATAAAAAAATGAAAACACAAACTAATCTAAGGGTCTTCGACCAATCATCTAGCAACAAACAAATTAGTATTTTGACCTCTGATCTTGGAAAAGTTATAAGTTGCACAAACATTAGTGAAAGCTCACAAACACAAAAAAACAAGTCAACTGATTAGTAGCCAAATCCCAAATCAAACAAGAGTGTAAATTGAAAAATTTAGTATTCTAGATTACCTCAATTTTGCCCCTATGTAGGGTGGATTCACGTTTCTTTGATGTTCAGGGTCGCCTTTCTATTGGAGAAGCGGGTACGAGATTGCCCTTCTTGTGGAAAGGCATATGTGAGTTCACCTCTATAAATGAATTAGGATCCTCCTTTCTACCAGCGATTTCTCCTTTTCTGTACTACCTAAGATATGTTCACCTCTAAAATTTTGGTTCTTCGTTGTGGGTTGCAAATTTACCTTTTAGTGAATAGGCGGGTATGCAATTGCATGTGTCCTAGTGGGATCTCCCCTATGATCAGGAAAATTCACCCATCAGGGTGGATTCACCTCTGTAGTCTAAATCCAAACCTACAAAATCCAAAAAAATGCCAAAAAGTGAAAGTAGACCCTGACGTAGGTACCATCGGGCATGCCAGAAATGTGTGCAAGTGTTCAAACCCTAAAAATGAAAGAAAATTAAATGAAATGCAAAAGGAAATAGCACAAAAAAAACACTCAAGATTAGCCTAGCTTAATTCAAACAAAATACACAAGAAATATCAACTTTTACCTTGCTTGAATTGTCTCCTTTGGTTGGCCCTTTGATGTCAATTTTGTGTGCTCCTTTGCTGACAAAATGGCATGCAAGCTAGCTCAAAATGATGGTGATGATATGAGGAATGCAATGGTGTAGTTTGATAATGGATTGGATGCAAGATGGGTGCTCAAAGTGGCTACAAAAATGGTGGCTTCGTAACTTGGGTTTGTGAGATCATAAGTTAGCTAAGTGTGTGATTGATGAAAATGAGGCAAAAATCACCATATTTAGGGAAAAGACCTCTAAAAGAATGGAGGGCCAGGATTGTGTCTAGGGAAGGAGATCAATGGATAGGATGAGTTGATACCTCACAAGACATCACATGAGGACATGTGGCGGGTGAAGTGCACAATGAATGGCGATGTGGAGATAAGGTGGAAAAGGTAAATTCTTCAAAAATATCCCTTGGTTTTGGAGATTTTACTTTGAGATTGGGGAGGGAATTTTAAATTAGTCCTTTATTCCTCCAAGGATGTTGGATAAATAAAGTAGAATTAAAAATTCAACCTAGGATGCATTGGAGAAATAAAAAGGAATTTTAAATTCCTTGGGAGGTGGAGATAACTTCTCCACATGTAGAAGGATTGTAATGAAGGTTGACTAAGGATACATGCCATAAATGAGGATTAGGTTAGGTTTAATTACTGATTTAGGTTGTGCAAATGAAGGATTATAAAGGTTGATGGGGTATTAAGGGAAAGTTGCAAGATATGGAGGATGTGACCCTAATTATGATTAGGAATATGCACATCATAATCACAGATTAATCAAACTAATTTGGATTAGAAGAGAATTATGGAGAATGGGACAAGGAAAGAGAAATAATGAATTTAAAATTTGATTTTAATTCATTTGGGAAAAGTGACTAAATTAAATAAATTGGATTATTTATTTAATTTAGAGAAGAATAAGGTAAGTTATTTAATTAATCAATCAAACACCATGGGAGACATTAAGACTAAGATGAAATATTAAACAAATAATGAATTATTTAATTAACATGGTTTAGGATGCAGAATAGAAAAATATAAAGGTGAATTTGACCATATGGGGGTGGTCAAATTTATATGTCTACAGAAACAAAGAAAAATAGGTTAGGCGAGTTCCCCAAAATAGAAAAGTGGATCCAAAGAGGGAAAAGGGGTCATGTTCTTCTAATTTCATTCAAGGAAATGAGATCCAAACCATGAAGTGACTGAAAACCACAAGGTGATTCAAAGCATGGTATGAAACAACAAATTTCTTATCTATGCAAGGACGGGGATATGAACTAAATAACACTTTGGTGAGAAAGATGAAAACCATTAAACAAACTCCAAAATGCAAGCTATGAAATGCAAATGAAGAAGTAATCAAATCTGATAAAAATAGTAATCAAAAGGCAGATCTCGAAAAGGGAAAACAATGTGCACCTTTCACCAAAAGTCACCTTTTGAAGCGCATTGAGGACTCATTCACCCTATGGTGAATCAGTCCTGGCTAGGGTTTCTAAAAAATGCTTTTTGGGTTCTCTTTTGCCAAGTCTTCACTCCCAGATTCTAGTTGTTCGCTATCAGAAAACCAAAAATAAATTTTGTAGAAGACTTTCTGTGATTTGACAACTTTTCTTGCAACTTTGAGAACTTTGCAACTTTCTTCAAATTTTCTCTTTAAAGGATCTTCAACCTAAAATCTGTAATCACACATTAAAGAGAGAGAAATGTCTATTTGTTAGGTGAATGGGGGTTTTCCTTGGTCAAACCCCATTTTGGTAATTAAACCTTGAAATAAAATAGAAAAGCATGAAGGAATGATGAATGAAAAACAATATGCAATGACTCGCCAAACCTTATTTGAACCTTGGATTGTAGATCTGCAAACTAGCATGAAGTGGCCTTACTGAATGAAGGTATTGATCATGAAACTTGATTAGAGATAATTTATTTGAATACTTGCATAGATCTTGAACACTACAACATATTAGCTCAAACAACTCCATGATGCAACAAATCTTTGACATAATGATAGGAATCTTGATTGTTGCAATAATCCTCTATAAATCTTCCCTTAAATGTCTTGAAAATACTATTGAATTGCTCTTGATCTCATGAACTTTTTATTAGGAATGCTCTCTTGAAATTCTAGGATGAACTTAGTGAAATAACCTTGTATTTATACATATCTTATCAATAATTCTCATAATTCAAATATCAAAAGCCGACATTGAATTTTGGATTTGAAATCATTAAAATACCACCAAAAATATATTTTAAAGGAGGGTCCTAGGTCTAGATGAGGACCCATTTGCTATAGGTCGAATGGGTCCTAAGCCACATACCTAGGACACACATTGCTCAGCTTTGAACATTATGTTAAATTAGGGTCCTAGATCTAAGTGAGGATCCATTCTTCGTATAGCAAATGGGTCCTAGGGCACTTACCTAGGATGCACATCTTCTAAAGTTAAGTGTTGTGTAATGGAATTTATGAATTTCAGGTTTTATCCCTCGAAAATCACATTTAACCTAAAGGCTTGGATTTGAATTAAAGGGTCCAATTAAGGAAAATTAACCTCAATCAATTAATGAAGCCCTAGATTAATGCAAATGTGCAAAGGTACACCTTACAAAACCAAAATTAAGGCACAATTATGCACATTTTACTTAAAAGGGCCCTAAAATTAATGTGAATATGACAAATACATATTACAACAATAAATTAAGGCATAATTAAGCTCATTTTATTATTAATTATTCCTAATTAAGTGTGAAAATGGATACTTTTTCCTACACTACATTTTTCCCCCACTTTAGTGAGAGGATGAACCTGTGTAAAACTAACACTAAAGTAGACATTCAAGACACTTATGTATGCAATAATGACAAAGATACACAATCATACAATATTAAAGACCAGGAAGATCAAGCCTAGACTGTCTGATCAGCATCAAACACATCTAAGCCTTCGGCTTTGCTTTGTCACGCTCACTTCTGGGTAGTGGAACTTTTCATATTAGGCTCTCATACCATATCAAAGTTATCCTCCAGAAAACTTCAATAAGTCACCACAATGCTAGGTTTCATGCTTGATAGGGCTTAACAAGTTGTGTTATGTGAAACACCTATGAACAAGGCGAGGATCCATGGGCAAGCAAGGTGTGTTATGCTAGGTGGCCTTGAATTTTTTGGAACCTTCAAATTTTGACAAAATTTGAAGGTGCCATGTTAAAAATTTTAATACAACACTCAAAAATTCAGTTAAAAAAAATAGCCCAAAGAGCACATTTTGAAAAATCATAACTTTGAATCTGGTTAGTTTTATACAATGCCATCTTGTAGGTGTGTTCATCTAACATATTTTAGTGTGCATTCCAGTTTTCAGCTTCATCCGATCTGTTTTGACAAAGTTTCGAAACCACAAGTTGAAGGGTTTTCTATAAAATTTGTTGTCAGCACAGTAAAATATGTTAAAGTGGCCTACTTTGAAGGAAAATTTTAAGCATCTGAAAAGATATTATGACAAACCAATTGGTGCTATTGAATCTCCCTGTCTCAAGGTGCATCCATGCCAATTTTTAGGGTGTTTAGACATAATTTGGTATTTTTTCAAAATCAGAATAAAATGAGTTTTATACAGTTTGAAAAGTGCAATTTTTCAGAAACAGCTGAATAACCAACTTTGAGCGTTAACAGTTTTCAGTCTGGGTGATTTCATGCCAAATCATTCTGTAACTGTGTTCCCTTATCATACATCAACATTCTTGTGCTTTTTTGTGACTTTTCGAGATCGTTTGATTGGTTTTCAAAAATCATTTCAGAGGCTACTTGATATGTTTTGTCACAGTACAAAACATCAAACAATGAAATCTGATAAATATCTACTTCAATTTGGGATACATGAAATAATTGCAAGAGAATAGATATAATGACATTTGATTATTAGGAGATGTGTATCCAATGCATTACCTTCTATGACATCCAATCACTCAAAATGGTATTCAATGAACATGATCATTGTGGAGATAAGCTCAAAATTGGAGCAAATGAATCTTTGCAGACTGATAAACAAAGGGGGAGGAAATAGATTGTCTAATGTAAAAGCAAGAGTCAGTAGAATTATCTTAAAAATGTGTCCCCGAGGACTGACTACGGAGCAAGTTATCCGTGTTTTGATTAAGATAAGAAACAAAGCCCATCTGGCTCTCAGTTTCTTCAAATGGGCAGGAAAGCATCACTCTTTCCGGCAACTATACAAACCTACTGTACAATCATTCATATTATTGCAAAAATCAAGAATGACTCGGGCTACATAATCCATTATGCAGAATGTTCTTGTTGAAGAACACAACACGGACTGATCAGGCTATTGACACTTTTTCACTGCCTTAAGCGTCACTCATTTCTTCCCATGGTGAACATTTGTAATAAACTGCTTCATTCTGTGGAATTGTGGTGTGGGTCATTTGAATGTTTGGAGTTATGCAAGGAGATAGTTGCGAGCGAAATAGTTCCGAATCTTCAAACTTTTAACACACTATTACTGGGACTCTGTAGAGAAAATGAGTTGAAGCTTGCGCAAGAGATATTTGCTGAAATGGAAGAGGTGGGCTATTCTGCAAAAGTATATTCAGTTACAATATTCTAATAAATGGACATTATAGCACAGGAAACATCCATTATGCTATGACTCTTTTGGATGAAATGATACGGAAAGACCTTATACCAGATATTGTTTCCTACAATACCCTGATTAGTGGACTCTGCAAGAACGACAAGATGTAGGAAGCAGAGGTTCTTTTACACCAGATACTTGAAAAGGGGCCTGCAAACAAGCTTAAGAATGAAATTCTTGCAGAGATCTTGAAGCCGCAAACACTTCCATGCATGAGGTTAAGAGAAAGGATGGAGATTTGAGATATTACTAAAAAGTGTGGTTATTATAAGCTTCCTTATGCACATCATTGTCGTGTTCGCGAAAGGATCATCACTGTGTGTGAATAAATAATCGTGCTGGCCATGAAAATTACAAGGCATTCTTCCTCTTTGTACTCTATATTTTTGTAACTTGCATCTATGCGATGGTATTGCTTGTGGTCTGTACACTTGGAGAGCTCAATCACAATGAGCAGCATTGCATTAGCGGAGTAATTGAGGACTTTGAAGGGATTCAAAATCCTATTGCTTCGTTGAGGTCTATGGGTGTGACGAGGGCGATCGAGCTTTGGCCAGAGGAAGAAGATTCATCCAAAATCATTACAGAAGCATTTCTCACGTGCTACACAAACTAAAAAGAAGCCCTAAATTCCATCCAAGAGATATGTATTATCGGCACAAGTTTCCCGAGGCACATATCTTCATCGATGAGAGAAGGGAGATCGGAGTGAGTCATACCGACTGAACATGTCACGCTGATGAACTGCATATCTATGAGAAAATAACTATGGGAAGGAAAAAATAAAGTCTCTTCGACAACGTATGTTGGGCCGAAAACTTTGAAGCTGGAAATAAATATTGAAATGCGAGATATCTGTGCAATAAGGGTAAAAAATTAAAAAAAGGATTAAAACATTGAAAATGCCCGAGAAATAAAATAAGGACTTATTTAATAAAGGTGAATATGAGTATTGTTCATAAATAAAATATTTTCACTGAAATATAAAATGTTTTAACAAAGGGAGTTATAAGGTGAATAATTATGCACAAAAGGTGAAATTTATAAAATACTTACATTGGGGGGTGAAGTATTTTTCACCGAAAGAAGTTACGAGCCGAAAATAAGTAATTATTTCAAGAATATATTTGTTTGGTGAAAATACAAATATAAGAGGGGGAAATATTATTTCATAAGGAGGCAATCATAGAGGAGATTAACAAGGATAATTTTTTTTACCTGAATTATATATTTAGTGGGTGAAAAGGTGGATGTGAAGTTTTCCGGCAAAGGGATTAAAGATTAATGAAGATTTCAAATGTATTAATTATTTTTCACGGGGAACAAAGATAACGAAGATTAAAATATTTAATTTTCGAAAAGGGAAACTAATTAAATATTTTGTTTTACCGAGAGAAATTAACTGAAGCGTTGCAGCGAACAGGTGCTGTGAAGGGTTGTAACCCTAAAAAGGCAATGTATATATGCAAAGTGAAATTTATCATAAAGGCAGATTTAGGAGAAATAAATAGGTTAGGCAGTTGGATAGGGTGAACTGTTGCCAAAATAAATATCATGTTGTACATTGTAAAATGTTTTAAAATTATATAATGGAGAAGAACAAATTTATTTGGTGATCTAATTATGGTGTCAATTGTTTGTCAAAATTATTGAAAAAATTATTTGGTTGTCTCCAAGGTTGTCATTTCTTGATTATTTAAATTAAAAAATAAAGGAAATTTTTCAATTTATCAAAGCACTCTTTTTGCTCTTGTGTGGTTCAATTAACTGGTTCCTGTAAGACAAGATTAAATCCTTTTGATTAATCACAATAATTTGGAAAAGGACATTTGGATCATTAAGAAGAATTTGATAATTATACTCTTGCGCATTTACACAAGCTGTAAACAGTCGCAAATTCCAAGCAATTTGAATTATAGCCATTAAGCAAGTGACCCATTATACAAATCTTGACTCCATTAGCCCAATAGAAGTAGGCACTAGTCACACCTTTCATATTTTAGAATTTCATAAAATCTTATTAAAACATCCATATCTCAATTTCAATATTAAGAGTAGGAATAGTTAGCAAGCTTTCATCTATTACCTTTTGTGCCATTGTAATAGATCCATCAAATCAATCAAGTCATACAACTTTAAGTATGCTTCATTCATATAGGTACACCCGCCTAGGTCTAGCAGCACCTGAAGAGAAGAAGGTCTAAACCATTTGGACTTGTTTGTTACCTTGAAACATATCAAGAGATTGGCAAAATCTTGAGGTATTTTACCTACTTTTTTGAGAGCTAACAAAATTTAGGGTTTCAATCTTCATAAGTTTATCAAGATGTGTTATGCTAAACACTTATGAACAAAAGGTTTTTTTTTAAAGGGATTCTTCTTAGTTCATGTAAGTTCTTTTTCTTAGGGAACATTGTGCCTAATGTCTCCAAGAGAGGACAACTCAAGATTAAAAGATTCACAACTTAGCGAATCAAGTGTGTCACATCACCACTAAGAGGAAAGTCGTACTCTAAGAAATATTGCACTCTTGGAGAACATCAAACATAATGAAACCATCAAGAAAAGGACGCATCACAAGAAGAAACAAAATTGCACCATGAAACATGAGAAATGTTGAAATATATTATGATTGTATTCCCCCACTTTAAAGCAGTTGCTACCACCACTGCTATGAGAAATTTATTTAAATTAGCCAATGTTCAATCCTAAGACATGAGATATCAAAAATATCATCATTCCCTTAATTTTCATAGAACTAGAAGAATGGCACAAATAGAGCAAAAACAAAGAAAAATCCTTTCAGGTCAACATGGAAGAGACCTAAATTTCTCAACGCCTTGCATCATCCCCAAAAGGAAAGCACAAGACAAGTGAAAAGATAAGATGTTTATGAAATAGAGAAGAATGTAGGTACAAATAGAGGAATGCACATGAAGAGAGATACTTCAAATTAAATATTACGGGGGATCACATTACACACATGCAATCACATAAAGAAACATGAAAAATAAAATAATACAAAAGACTAGTAAGGAACATGTGATTCAACCTATAGCAAGTCGTCTACATCCCAAAATGGTTTAGTATATATGGAATGCGAACAACTTGTCAAAGGGACAACATCAAGTGAAAAAAAAAAGACAAGGTTATCTAACTCCTTTCCCCCACTAAGTGCAAGACAAGGATTAGCCAAGATAAGTGATGAGAATGAGCTCCTTGCGGTAAAGGGAATGAATTACAATGAATGTAAAACATGTAATAGTGAGGGTGCTATGATCCTACAACAATTACATGGAAAGGATCAACAACTAATGTTATTGATCATAATGAGTAGACAAAGTATCAACTTGGTGCATATCTAATGGGATATTCCCACATTTAGTATCTATCAGTTCAAGATGCAGCAAAGTTAATATTTCCTTGGAAGAATCCTTTGTAAGAGTGTTGATATTGAGTGAAGGATTTTTTGATGCATTGATTTTTTTTAACTACAGTAACCAAGACCATTAGTGGTTTCTTGCATGTTAGGCTCTATAGGGACATAGATACCTTGTTCTCTAGCACCACAGCCTTTTCCACTATATGCAAGTTATTTCATAAGTTCATAACCTCTTCCATAAAGCATTTTCATTTATTTCAGATTTAGTGGTTGTTCATAATCAACTTCATCAAAGTTTTTTGTGTTTTTGTCTTTTTTTCTAAAGTGGTTGAAGTGGATTCTTTCAAAGATTCTATTGAATTTTGTGTTGAAATTACAAATTTTTCTTTTCCCTTTTCAGACTCTTTTTTTGTAATCTTGTATTCGCCCATGAATGCAGGTGTAAAATCCAAGGAACCCCAATCATCTTCTAGTAACCTTGTAACTTCTTCAATATTCCTTTATTTTTTTTTCTCTTGCATGGGTCCACTTGTGTAATTGGTGTCAGTATTTTCAAAGGATTTTCCTTGTTTTTTTCTATGAGTAAAGTATTGTAAGGGTTAGGATCAACTTTTATTGTATACACTTTGTTGTTGTAGAAATACTTCATTTTACGATGAAGGATAGAAGGAACCCCATTCATTGCATGAATCCATGACATTCCTAAAAGAAGATTATGTGAAAGATCATGAGGCATAACATGGATTGGAGTTTGTAATGTAACATTTCCAACTTTAATAAGTAATGTAATCACACCAAGCGGTTGTCTTTCTATGTTATCAAAGCCATAAATAAATAGTCATGTTGAATTTGGATTTTGTCTACTTCAATCTTATCCAAAAGGTTTATGCTACACACATTAAGGGTTGAGCCATTGTCACCAAGGGTTTTCTTTATCTTCTTTTTATTAACAAGGGATATTATCATGTAAGCTTCATTTCATATTTTGTCTTCTAAGGAAGGTAACTCATCTTGATTGAAAGTAATGTCCAAGTTGACTAGAGTTATAGCTTGAATTTTGGTTGCCACATCATTTCGTTGCACATTAGGAGGGGTAGGAACTTGTTGTAAAGCATTTTGAAGCATTTTATGATAACTAGGTGAGCCTTGAATAAGGTCCCATAAGGATATCTTAGTAGGAGTATTCTTGAGTTGTTCAATATGATCATACTCCTTTCTACTTTGTAAAGTAAAACGTGAGGACCACTAGGCAAGATAGATTGAAGCAATGGGAGGGATTTTTAAGTTGTTTGTCTTGGTTGTGTATTGTTTCTAGTGTTATATGTATGAGCAAAGGTATTGTAACTCGGTTGCTACTATTGGAATATGTTGTCATCAATTTCAAAAGGGGATCAGAGGAGAAGTGTGCTAATCTCATGTAGAAGCACAAAATGTTGTCATTGATGTCAAAAGGGAAAATTAGGGAAAGGAGTTTTTTGGCATGATAATAGAGGATGGATGGAGAGTAGTGGATCTAAAGGTGAATTTGGTGGTAGATTCATTATGGGTTTCTCGTGAGCTTTCCAGAAAGGTATTTTGCAGCTCTTGATGTCAATGGAAATGTTCATTAGCTCATGCTCTAAGTCTAGGGTCAAACTTGTAAGGAGTCACAAAATTCCAAGTTTTCCTAACCTATGTCATGGGGTTCTCAAGTTTTGAAACCTCCCGACTTGGAAACTTAGCTAATGGAGTGATAAGGAAGAAGGTTCTCTTTGTTGTCGATGATGTCGTAGGTTTCCAAGAGTTCATAACCTCCAACAAGAAGTTCTCAAGTTTAGATTTGTAGCGATATTTTAATCTTGCTTCATGAACGGTAGAGATTGAATGGAGGTGATCAAATGTTGAAGATCTGATGGTGCTCATCAATTCTACTGAGATTTTGGAGGATCTCGGCTAAGTCCCATGGGGACTATGGAAAATCGTTGATCTTAAACAAGATCAAATCGTGCACAACAGTGACATACGAAGTAAGTGGAAGGTAACATACGAGGTGTACATGCGGTAGCTTCCCACACACCTTGCTGAGAATTTAGTGGGACCTGTTCAAGACCCATGGGGCTAGTGGGGAATGGTGAATTTTGATCAAGGATGATCGAATGGTGCACGATGCATGTATGGTAGGACCCATGAAGGCTATAAAGAGGACGTATGCCATGAATGGTGTAGATTACATGAGATAGATTGGATGATGTTGATGAAAGGATTCTTCATCGGTGTGACTAAAGGTCATCGACAAGAATTGTTCAGATGTCCCCTCCATGGAGTGATAAGGAAAGCAGCTAGTGGGACCCAATGATGACGTAGGCCGATAGGTGGTGAAGAGTGATTGCTCAATAGACCAACTCACATCGTTGTTGTGAGTTTTGTGGCAATGGCATGGATGAAAAATGGGACACATCCCGCTAACCCCACAAGGTTTGTGTGGGCCCATTGATTGAGCTCGTGAGGTCTATCAACTCTAGAAGCATGTCTTGGTGGACCCTGCATATGAAAAACCATGTATGAAGGAGACTGATGGCAAAGATCAAAAGGAAAAAGATCTGACAGTCAAGATTGAAGATTGATCTGTTAGTCATGATTGAAGGTAATTGTGATGCACTATGTGATCATGATGGTTATTTGATCAACGAAAAATATTTGAACAATAATTTATCAAATGGTTGTGTTTTAAAGTTGCGATAGTGAATGGAAAGTGCAGGATCATGGCATAACCAGATCAACAGCCATAATTCAAAGATAGAAATCTGATACAACTATGACAATGTGAGTAAGGGTTTTGACTTGTAACCTACATTCCAATGAGAATTAAATGGTATATCTATTTCAACAAAAAATGTAATTAGATTTGATGCACAGGGCAGTAGTTCAGATGATCATAGTGACAAAAATCATGATCAGATTGAAAAACAAAGATGCATTAAATGCATAATCAAATTGTTGGAAATTAGGATTTCACCCTCTAGGAAAGTCACACTTGTCTATCCTATCGCAACATGTAAACTCTCTCCAGGTTTGTGGGTAAACCTATTGGTGAGAGAAAATCTCCAGAGTGGGAAAGTTCCCTTCTAACTAATCACCTAATCTAAGCACCTTCAAGGGAAAAGGGAAGTAGGAAGAAAACTGAAAATTATTAACACCTACACTTAAGAAGATTAGCTAAATTTTGAGATCCTAATGAAACTTAGCTCACAACACCTTTTGACAACAATTAGCTCTCACAATTCACCACAATGCTTTCAACTCATTAGTGTTTTACAGAAAAGACTCCTAAAAATAGAATACAATGTGCAACTTGAACCTATTGCAAACCTTGACAATAACCCACAACAACGTGACTAAGAAGGATTCAATTAACTGAATCACAACAAAATCACACCATTATTGTGAGCCCATGATAAGAAAGTGAAAAGGAAAAATCTACTGCTTTATTTCAAGTGGAGGAAGGAGACATCAAAATCTGACATCATATGAGTTTACAAAGCTCTCAAAAAATGGCTAAGAGAGCAAGAAATTGAATCATTCTAAACCTTGAGAAATTCAAAATTTCTCCAATATAAAGACATCAAGTGACCCATGGTGCAAAAATAGAAAAATCAGGCCCAAAAAGCAATTCATTTTTAATTTTTGAGCCCCTCCAAAAAGCTTGAAAATCGGCCACCTAAACAGCTTCAAAAGCATCCAAAATGATGGAAACTTAACATCTCCCAAGGGTTGACCCAAAAAGCCCCCAAAAAATTAGGTTCCAACTATCCAGAATTGAAAATAGAAAGCTGAAACTACCACCTCTTTTCCAAATCCGCCCAGGAACTGAACTCAAAATGGAAAGTTTTCGGTCACTCAAGTGCATAATACAACTACATTTTAAATAACAGCTGACTAAGAAATTTATAGAAACATTGCTTAATCAGTGTTTTATAGCCTGCAATTTCAAATTTTCAAAATAGAAAGTCTCCCTTGTTACATCAAATTTTTTCACAATTCACTTCCAGATGCTCTAATTTTTCTTTACCTGTCTTAAATATTTTGTTTTTGCATCAATGTTTGCAAAAATCAAAATATTATACAAGGCTCTCTATTTGATTTTCTACAAAAATCATAAAATAAAATAGGCCCCCATCGCATATATTGATTCAAAATACAAGGGGAATCCTATAACATTCAAGACTTAGGAAAAATTGGAGGGACTAAAGTCATTGTTTAACTTTTCTAAATCAACGCATGAGCAAAAAAAATGTTTGTAAGGCACTGCAAGGTAAGCTCACCCTAATGTGATGGGAAATGTGCATGGTTTAAATTTGATTTTCTTTAAAAATCAAAGAAAATAAATGCCTAAGGCATTCGACCTAGGCATAAGGCATTAACAAAAAGTGATGAAAACACAACACAAAAAAATGTGACAAAAGTCACATTCAGCTTAGGGTGAAATCCTAAACACAAAAGGGCTCGAATTTTGCATCACTTAGCCTCATTTCACACTTGGTCACTTGGAAAACTCTTTGCACACCACCGACATGGAAGAGATAGGGTTTGAAGATTTTCACACCATCATTCGAGCTCTCTCCTTCGATTCCTTGATGCATTTTCTTCAGCATTCGGTGGTAAGTTCTTTTATATATTTTTTGATGCAATTTTTGCTCCATTTGATGAGAAAAAATGGCCTTTAGGCAGCGGTTTTGACTGTGGTTTTGATGTATATTTGCTTCCTTCTATGTCAACTTTCTCTGCCACTCCTCATGGTCACTATGAGAGACTTTGTTGGCCATTTGTGAAGGCTCAACCATGGGCTCTGTGATGTGCTCCTCCACAAGAATCAAAGGTAACCTTTACTTCTCACTTATTCCCCTACGTTTCTCTCTTAAATAAAGCTTTCTTAAGCTTTCCTTACAAAAAAAATGAATTATTGTGGGTTTTCTTGTTGGAATCAAGGAACACTAAGAAGGGGTGAATCAATGTTCTACAATTTTTAACTTTATTAATCTAATCTTCAAAGAACTTATAACATTCAACCAAAAGTATGCATGATCATAAAGCAAAAAACCACAACACCATAACACAAGGATTTTTATGTGGAAACCTTGTTAGGGGAAAAACCACGGTGGAGGTGAATCCACAATATTATCTGAGTATACTCAAAAAGATGTTTACAAAATGGGAGTGCATTTTCATTTAGGCACATTGCCTAGAGCTCACTGCTCAAAAACGTAAAGGATCACTGCCTTACAAAAGTGTTTGGATAACATCCAAGAGATTTGAACTGAGAAAGTAGAATCTACTAATGCCTGATTACAGTTTCGGTTAAGCTCATCAATCCAATTCTTGACCTTCTGTCTAACTTTTCTCTTCTGCTATGTCTACTTTAACTTGCATCATAAATCCTTTTATGCACAAGTGAAATTGTGCATAATCGCTCTACAACCCTTCTGAAATTTGAAACATACATCAACACACTTTGTACATATATCAAAATGATATAATTGATCACTTATATATATCTGCAACTAAAGATTTAATCGCTACATGTCGGCTCCAACAAAAAATGAAAATATTTACAAACTGTTGGCTCAATCCATAATTAATTTTCAATGTGCACCAACCAAAGTTCGCCACAACATAGTGAGGACCCAAATAAACATGCTCAAACAAAAAATCAATTATACAATTACTCCTCGAATATCCACAAAGGCTACATTCACTTAGTCGACCTTCATGCACTACTAAATGAAAAATTAATCAACCGGATCTTTTAACTTGTGCACAAATCGATACGAGGCTCTAAGATTCAAGAATAACAGAGATCATATGCCAAACAACCTTCCCTGAGACCCACAACTCAAAATGATAACATAAAATTGCATGTGAATCAATGAATACAATTTCGTCAGATGCTCCATTCTTGCTTGACAGTTAATCACAAAACTTTGATCTAAATTCTAGTATGAACAAATGATGATGTGTGGATCGAATCACTGACTAGGGTTTCCATAAATGACAACACTGGATGACTTGTGCAGTGTCTCTTTCCAAAAATCTCCCCCTTTGGCATTGATGGCAACACTTAGTGAAAAATGACTAAGTGTCAAATCAGTACCAACATGAATTACACTGTCAACCTTCAAAACTCCAAAAAAAAACTCCCCTTGAGATGATTAAGGATTTTTTCACTATCCCATTCTCCCCCTTTAATATCAATGGAAAAGGCAAGAATCTACATACCAAAAATCAAACAAAATTCCTATGAACAAACTACATATGTATAAACATGCTTCTAAAACTTACACAAACCTCAATAGATCTGCAAAAATTTTCTTTAACAAGTTCAAACTTCTGTCCCAACTCTTCTTGAGACTCTCCAAAATAGTCATGTGACCATATAATAAGTAAGTTTGCATCTCTATTGATTCAAGGTTCACTGGATCACTGAACGCCATAGCATCTTGTGCTTCCTTCAATGCACTCAACATTGTTGCCATCTTAGGACCAATTAGTCCTCTAAGCTCACAAACCCTTTCAACAATTTTACCTTCTTCATGCTTCAAACTTTTAATCTTGTCAAGAAGGGATATGACTTGACCTTCTTGCTTTCCAATAGAAACGGTTAGAGGATCGAATGCTTGAGTGATATCTGCTAACTATTTCTCACATTCTTTCATATTCTTTTCAATGTCCTCATTGAACTTAGACAAAGATAGACATGACTTATAAATGTTACCACCTTCAAACAAAGCACCTTGAATATTCTTTACACAAGTAGCTAATAGAGATTTATCATTAGCTATCATCCCTTTCAACCTACTAAACCTTTTAGCATCAAACTCCTTTTGAACCTTATCCATAGCTGACTTCTCAAGTGACTCAAAATGAGTACTTACAGAATTAACAAGCTTCTTTAGCTAACCGGATGGAGAATCAAATGAATCCTTGACATATGAAGGCATGATCTTCTCCAAAATACTCGATGCAAGATTCAACATCTCACAATCTTCAATATGTGATTTTAGAATTTTTTCCCTTTCCTTGGCCTATGCAAATGATGCAACTTTCAATTTCTCAATGGAAGACAAAGTAGCCAAATTGATAGGATCTCTAATCAATTCATGATCAAACTCTTCCTATTGCTCTTCTAAAAATTCCTTCACTACCTTAGCAGTGTCTCTTGCTTCCATAGGAATCTCCTTCACTTCATCCTTCTTCTCTTCAATCACTGATTCTTGCATGGCTTCAAGAATCTCTTTTTCTTCAACAAACACAACTTTAGGAGCTTCAGTATCCATAGGAATTTCAACATCATGTATATCTAGAGGATTTAGAGTGTCCTCAAATGTATCTTCTTCATTTACCAAACTGGATGGAGCATCTCCAACATGCACTTCTTTAGAAACAACATTATATTTGTTCTTTAATAGAATTTCCTTGAGGATTTTCTCAGTATCCTTTACAACTTCTTCAGTTTGTCCAATCATCAGCTTGTTCACCCCTGTTTTGCTCTTAAAATCCCTTTTTTCTTCATTTAGTATATTCCTCATTTCTTCCAATTATGTCACCAGACATAGATCTGCAAGTATCCATTCTCTCCTTTGCTATTCTTATGTCCTTGCACTCACTCTTCTCATTTCTAAAACTTCATATAGACTTTTGGGTAACACAGACATTATTTCAATAAGAGTGATATTGAAATTATTCAAGTATTTTATTGAAGCTTCCTCAAGAACTCTTTGACTGAAACTGTCAAAGGTGTCATACCATTCACAAAGAGGCCTAATATTTCCATCCTTAATCAACGCTTTCTCCACTGCGTCTATAGACATACCTAATTTGTCTATTTTCATCTTTTTCTTTCCTTTCTCTTCTTCATCGGAGGGCTTGTCCTTAGAGACTATTATTTCCTTTGTGCCCTTTTGCTTGATTTCTATTATCTCTTCATCTTCAGAAATAGCAACATAAACTCTTGTGCTCTTGTCCTTCTTCCTTTTTCCTTCTCTCCTGGATGTCTTGGCTTGAGCTTTCACAGGACTTGAATTCTTTGCAGGACCAAATGAGAGAGTAGAGCTTGTTTTAGATCTAGTTCGGGCAGAGGATGTTGTTGGACTAGTAGATTCAGTTCTAGTTGACTCTCTTGCTTCAACTTGTTCTCTCTTTCTTCTAGCTTCTCTCACAACTTTTGTAGATATACCCATGCTCCCTGCAAGGGCTTCCACTTCCTTCCTTACTCTTTGGACTATCATAGGTTGCTGCAAATGCTCGTGTACTTGCATATATTTTTCTTCATAGGTTCCAAAACTCTCTTCGGTTAGATCCTAAGGTTTACTCAATAAATATTGTGTATATAGCTTCAAGATGTTCTCCTCAACTTCATAACCCATTAGCATAATCCAGACCATTCTAGGATTTGTAGCTTCCATCAAGCATTGATCAATGTCAACCATAAAACAAATTGTGTCCTTATACTTCTCCACAATAGAAGTAGGAATTATTTCTCTTGCTTGCATTTCATTCTGAAAGTTTTTGAAATAACCCTAGATTACAGTTTTCTTGGCTTTACTATCACCAACTCTTTGCAAGATATCTCTAATTTGAATAGCTACAAGTTTATTACCTTTCCATTGAACTTTTCCAAATCCCATAACTTCATTCATAAATTAAAAGAACAAACACAACAGTAGATTACCATATTTGAAGGAATTCTTCTGATCTTTCTTGATTTTTCCAAGATTCTCCATTAACTGGCTTCTAAGTAACTCACATAGATCATACTCTACATTCTTCTTCACCATCTGATATGTTGCATAAATAGTTGTACCAGATACATAATTATCCCAACTGGAATGATAGATGTTGAAACCAATGACCATAGATGCAAATTTGACATCCACTTCAATAATATCATCAATTTTCATAGCTCTTTTATCAAACATTGAACAAGTTGCATCAGTAACTGTCTGATTCTTCACGGACTTCAAGATCCGCAACCCACCGGAGGAATTTAAAATAGTAACAAAGCTTATGGCTTCTTTTGTAATCTTAAAGGGTTCACTCAACCAAATAAATTTAGAATGCACTCAGCTCAAAATATATTGGATCCACTCATTTTCTATAAACATGGGAAATTTTACAATCTGTGTGAATTTCTTCTCCTCTAGGGTTTTGAATTTGGGCTTTACCTTGAAATCTTCTCCAACTATATCATTTGAGTAAAAATTCAACAATTGCAAGCTCCCTAACTCCTAAATATTTGCATGAATGTATGGCCTAATGTCTTCAATATGCAAGACGCCATACGAAATGGATGAAAATGCACCTAAGGGCTCTGTCTCAACAGATTTTAAATGATGCCACTTTAATTTTGGATAGGTTCTATCCTTGATATAAACTACCAATGCAATGGCCATTTTCACAAATTCACAAGTTCACAAGTTTTCTCGATAAATACATTTTTGTCAGATTAGGGTTTGATTGCCAAATCACCTTCACACTTGAATCTTTTCCAAACTTTGCCAAAGTTCACTTCACAGCTCTCCAAACTTCTTCTTCTCAAAGTGAAAAGTGACAAATGAAGAATACAAATGACCTTTTATCATTCGTACACCTAAAATTTTGTTGCAATAAATGCTTTTTCCCTAATTCATCTGGATACCCTGTTTCCATACTCTGTGAAGGATAACTCTTATGTGGACCTTCAATTCTGCATAAATACTCTCTCCAACTACTTCAACAACATCTGTAGATCATCAATGCAATCACTACGCTCATCCACATCTCGGTACTAACTACCATTAGGGGGTTTGAAGAATTTACTTGAGAACTCCCCCTAGGCCAGAGGCCTTAATCTAATTCCCAGAGGAATTACTTGAAGAATTTCCAGACCCTGATTCTGGTGCTAACTCATTTCTTGTAATAGAGGGACTCTTCTTCACCCATATCTTCTCCATTTGCTTCCTAATTTCATCTATTGTAATTTTTCCTTTGCCCTTTTTATCCTTCTGCATGTTTTTCCCTTGATTTACTAGACCCTTTCTACTTCTGTAAAATCTAGCAATATGACTGGATTTGTTGCAATTGTAGTGCACCACATTTCTTTTTCCAGACCAGTTGTTCCATTGATTTTCTCTTGATTTGCACTGGTTAGCAATATGACCAAATGTATTACATGTATAACATCTAACATCTCTATACATGTTCATCACATTTTTGCATTCATTTGACTTATGACCATACTTATTGCAATTGAAACATTGGCTAGAAAATGATGGACCACTTGAATTCATTCTACTTCTACATTGAGTAGCCATATGACCACATTTATTGCAAGCAAAACAATAACCATTGAACCTTTGAGCATTAGGTTGTCTTGTTGGATACCTTCCAACTTTGTTCATATGATTTCCTTGCCTAAATCTCATTTGTCCAGATCTAGAACTTTCTCCTTCCTCATATCCAAGACCTCACTTGTCACCTTTAGTCCTCTAACTTTTAATCAATTCATCAAGCTTGGCTGAGCTAATCTTGAATTTCTCCTTGAATTCATTTAAAGTAAATAGTTCATCAATAAGATCAACAATTTTCTTTTCAAGATCTTCTTCATTATTTTTGAATTGTTCCAATTCAAGCTCCAACTGATTGAATCCATTAGTAATTCAGCTGCATTCTTCATTTTTTATTTCAAGGACTAAGCAAGCTTCTCTTCATTATTATTTTTGTCTTCAATCTCCTTGGTCATCCTCATCATAATAGATTCCATCTCATGCTTCAGGACAACATTATCTCTGTTAAGATTTTCACATTCCTCTATCTTTTCTTTCAAGGCTTGACTCAGTTGTTCATCTTCAATGCTTTTACTCTCTTTCTGGTTGATTTGATCACAAAGTTCCCTTCTCTTCTCCCTTGACTCATTGATTTTATCTTTCAATGATTGAATGAACTTCTCAACATTCTTGAGACAAGCCTGTAAATCCCATACTTCAGATTTGGACTGATCAAGATCATCTAGGGCCACCAAAATTTATTGTTGAAGACTACTTGAATCCACTGAATTTATTTCTTGGATCTTCCCCAAGAATTTAAACTTCTTCTGAGGAACTAGGCTCTGATACCAATTGTTGGAATCAAGGAACACTGTTCAAAAGGGGGGTTTGAATCAATGTTCTGCAATTTTTAACTTTATTAATTTGATCTTCAAAGAACTTATAACATTCAACCAAACAATGCATGAACATAAAGGAAACAACCACAACACCATAACAAAAGGATTTTTACATGGAAACCCTATTATGGGAAAACCACGGTGGAGGTCAATCCACAATATTATTTGAGTATACTCAAAAAAAAAATTACAAAATGGGAATGCACTTGCATTCAAGGATACTGCCTAGAGCTCACTGCCTTAAAAAAGTGTTTGGATAACATCCAAAAGATTTGAACTAAGAAAGTAGCATCTACTAATGTGTGATTATAGTTCTAGTTAAGCTCATCAATCGAATTATTAACCTTCTGTCTAATTCTACTCTTCTGCTCTATGTGCTTTAACTCGCATCATAAATCCTTTTATGCACAAGTGAAACTGTGCATAATTTCTGTACAACCCTCTGACATTCACAACATACATCAAAAAAATTTGTACATATATCAAAATGATATAATTGATCGCTTATATATATCCACAACTAAATATTTAATTGCTACATGTCGTCTCTAACAAAATATGAAAATATTTACAAACTGTCAGCTCAATCCATAATTAATTTTCAATGTGCACCAACCAAAGTCAGCCAAAACATAGTGAGGACCAAAATCAACATGCTCAAACACAAAAACACTTAACAAATTACTCCTGGAATATCCAAAATGACTACATTCACTTAGTCGGTCTTCATGCACTGGTAAATAGAAAATTAATTTACTGGATCTTCTAACTTGTGCATATATTGATACAAGGCTCTAAGATTCAAGAATAATAGAGATCATATGCCAAACTACCTTCCATGAGATCCACAACTCAAAATGATAACATAAAATTGCATGTGAATCGATGAACACAATTTTTTCAGATGCTCTGTTCTTGCTTGACAGTAAATCACAAAACTTTGATCTGAATCCTGGTATGAACAAATGATGACATGTGGATCGAATCACTGAATAGGGTTGCCATCAATGACAACACCAAATGAATTTGTGTAGTGTCTCTTTCCAACATTTCTATGCTCAGCCATTCGTGTAGGTCGCAACCACTGTATATTTTATCTTCTCTTTGTTGAATGGATTTGATAGGGCTTGACCCTCAACATGTAAACAATGGCATTCTTATCAAATGGAATACAATTTTGGGTATAGACCTTTCCACTTCATCGGTTTTCAAAACCCTCATAGCCATGGTCCTTTTGCTTTCATTTCTCCTTTTATTTTGACATTTCTAAAAGGCTCGGCCCTCAACATGAACATGAGCATATTCTAAAATAAAACCCTTCATTTTTCACTGTGGGTTTCCCCTTGTAAGGCCACAACCTATAGCATGTTATTCACTATTTAAAACACTTAAATATAGGGTGTAAACCCTAGACATGTTCCTTGTTTTCATTTGATTTTGAAACCCTAAATGGGTATTATGATTCCTTAGAGCAAAACTTTGGCTTCTCCAGGCTGCGGGCATGAAACTATGTACTGAGTTTTCTTCCTCCATTTTGAACTTGACATTTTCTTCCATTTGAATTCTAGAAATTTCATTATGGGAAACCAACAATGGGGTTTTCTCTAAACCAAAAATGACACCACTATATTTTAAATTTTTATTAAAACATGGTTTTGTGCTTGGCTTCATGTAGCATGAATGCGTGATTTTGAAATGATGATATGACTTCATTACTGCTCTTATCAATGTTGTAGCTTCACTTAAAAAAAAATGCAGATTTGCTTCATCTTTTACTTTCTATTCACATAGTAGAAGCTTTATTCACTTGATTGCATTTATTGAATGCTCTTGAAAATATCAGAATGTTCTTCAGTTTTACATTTCAAAATGAGGCAGCATCACTTGGCATCTTGGAAACATTCTTTGTAAAGGATCTATTTCATCTCAATGATGCTTCTCAATGCATCATTTGTAGACATTTATCATGGCTTCAAGGAATTTAAATTCTTCAAAACATGCACATTTAATTTCTTTTCCACATTCTTATGCTTCATTTTGTATTTCATATAAACACTAAAATCATGCAATCAGATTTTCTCCTCATAAAGGTATCATCAAAACACTGAAACAAGCTCAAAAACTTGTGAATTACCTTCAAGAAAAAAATTGCATTTGGTCCCAACCCTTGATGCCTTGCATTTTGGTTCAACATGCCCTCTCTACATTCATTTTTTGCCTTCAGTGGATCACTTACAACCATTTTTTACTTTGTTACTGATGGAGCCAGCTTCTCTTCTATACCCTTCATGCATTTTTATCTCTTGAACAACAACATGATGATATGAATGCAATGTTTGCATGGAAGATTTTGAAATATGAAGCACTCTATTATGATGTTTTAGATATTTTCATTTGCTTCAACTATAATTGAATATTTATAAACAAGTCATTAGGTATTCCTATTCACTATCACATTATGATATCATGCACTTGAACAACTAATCACTTATGATCTTCAATTCATTGCACTTTGAGAGTTGACTGTCCTGAATGGTCAACTGTTTGAGTCTTTTTGACACTTTATGATGCACTCATCTGATGAATGGATCCTTCCTTTCATCTTTTTGGATATGTTTCTTCATTAGCCCCTCCTTGGATGCTTGGGGAATAGCATGACGGGTCTCAACCCTTGTGGAAGCTCGTTTAACACTACATGCTTTATGATATTCCAACTGGATCAGTAGCATGACTTTTCTTATACCTGCACATGGAAACAAAAAATGTTAGATAAAAATAATATATTATTATGATATTTCCTCCTTGGCTTCTGTCACACTTCTTGTACTTGTTCAGTTGCTTCAATGTATCATTAGAAGCAGTATCCATTATTGTTGATAATTCATATAGGAATGTTCATAGTCAGAGCTCTAACAACTTTTGATATCTCTTGCAGGTCTATCAGGAGCTCGGGAACAAGGATGGTGCACCATTCTAGAATCAACTTGAAGACCTATAGGCAATGATGATTATGTTCTTTCTTATATGTCTTCTTCTCTTTCATATTCAATAGATTAGAATGTTCCTTTTGACACATTGTCACACCTACTCCCATAGCTTGTGTAGGACACTTGGTTCTTTACTACCCAATGAACATTCATGAAACACTTGTTTAATTTTTTACTTTCTCCTTTGTGTACAACAATTTTTGAACATTGTAATTGAATATTAGAATGAAACCATCTCATTTCCATTTCAAACAATAATTAATGTTGTAATTGATATCAGACAAATTAAACACATTGCATTTCAAGATCCAGAATAATTCAAACACTTGGAATGGTTAAACATCTGTAGAGGTAAATAAAAATTTCCACCTTAAAATGAATCTTTGAACAAACCAACTCTATCAAATTCAGTTGTAGTGAAAATTTGATAACACAAGTTTTAGGGTTTGACAGAGAGAATGAGGAAAATTCTACGTAACCAAATTAAATGTTGGGAAGCTTGATGCAAGATATGGCGATATTTGGTAAACCCTATCAGATGTCTTAATTGTGAGCTAGACATATGTGTATGTGGCTCAAGGAAAAGGAAGCTTGCTGGTGGAATTTACAAGTGAAGGAAGATTAGAGAAGATCTGAACGGTGGTGAGAATATTGAGGCAATAATTGTAGGTTGGTAAAGAAGGAAGATAATTAGGTATTTTTCCATGTGTTGAGTATGCAATTGATTAAGGTGAATTTTGTGAGTGCACAAAGTTTTGAATAGAGAGATGTACAACTGAGAATATGGTAGAGAAAAGAGTGCAGAGAAGAGGAGTGAAGAATATAAGTATGTGTTGCTAAGAGTAGCTACAACAACAGAGTGTAAATTGCAATAAGTGCAACATTGCATTGTATGTATTGATGCATCTCAGGTTTATGTAGAGCCACTTATATGCATATTTGAACTTGTAATTCTTATTGACGTTGTAGCCTCATTGTATTGAGTTGTAGTTCAGAATAGGGGATTGTAGTCTCCTTGAAGTTGTTGCTTCTAAAACAGGGAGTTGAAGCTTCCTTGAGGTTGTATCCCTTAAAACTTGTAACTAAACTTTGATGCTTGTGAGGCTAGATTAGGACGGTCCTAGCCACATTTCTCATCATGGTTTTTCCCATCTTGGGTTTTCCACTTATATTTGGTGTTATGTGTTGATTTCTTTTGTTCTTGTGATTATTATATCTATTCATGTTTCAATCTGCATATCTAAGTTTAAGGTTGAATCTGCAAAAGTTTTTAAGAACTAAAAGTTTTAATATCTACTAATTCACCCTCCTCTTAGTAGATCATTATGTTCTAACAATTGGTATTAGAGCACTAGGTTCCCTAGGAGAAGCTTAATCAACTCGGCTAGATCTTGCATAAGTGAACACAATGGCATGTCAGGAAGGTTCAAGCAATCCACCTAGATTTGATGGAACACACCATGCTAAGTGGAGCGCTCTAATGAAAGGATACTTAGGTTCTCTTGGAATTGATGTTTGGATGTCAGTTAAGAAGAAATATGTTCCTCCTACTGCTCCTCCTACTAATGCTAAGAATTACTATGAGAATAATGAGAAAATTTTGTTTTCCATTATGAACAACTTGTCTAATTTTGTGATAGCAAGGTTATCCATTGTGAAACTTCTTATGATGTTTGGAAAAAATTGAATAAGATCTATGAAGGAGACTCCAAGGTGAAGCTGGAAAAGCTACAAATACTGACAGCTAAATTCAAAAGCTTGTAAATGACTGAAGAAGAAAAAAATGTAGATTATCTTTTGAGAGTTGATGATATAGTGAATACTATTAAGGGATATGGCATAGATCTAAAAGAAGAATATGTTGTGCTGAAAGTTCTCAGGTCTATGAAAACTACATATGATGCCAATATTTCTACTATCGAAGAAGGAAGATAAACTGATAAAATTATTCTTGATGAGGCACATGAAATAATTACTACATATGAGATGAGAATACCAAGTGTTGAATCATCTAGGAGAGAAGTTGCATTTAAGGTTGTCAAGAAACAAAAAGATGAAGCTGATAAGAAAGAAAAAGTTGTTATTGCATCTAATCATGAAGAAATTGACGAGGAAGAAGGAAAATTCATAAGAAGGCTAAGGAGAGGATCCAACAAGTATAAAGGTAAGCTCCCTTTCAAGTTTTTTAATTGTGACGGAATGGGTTATTTTTATTCAAAATGTCCATATGGTAAAGAAGACAATTCCAAGCAAGAAGAAGATAGCAAAAAGAAGAAAATGGTTTATCCAAAAAGGAGAAGAGTCTATACATCAATGAATAATGTGAAGCATATGATGCTAGTGATAGCTTAGAAGATGATCAAGATCATGCTCTTGTAATGAGATAAGATAGAAGATATTTTCTATTTATGGCTAAAGAAATGAAGGATCAGGAAGATGCGCAAATTGAAGACTCACTTGAAGAAGAAGAGGAGGTAGTTGTTGATCTTGAAGGATAATTAATCGGTGCTCTTGAAGATCTTGATAAACTAAGAGATAAATATGATGATATTAAGAGATAAAACAAGAAACTAAAAAGAATTTCTCAAAAGGTGACCGACAGATCAACTCAATAATTTGAGGAATCTAATAAGGTGATAGTTGGTCTAAAATTGTATGTAGAAGAGCTCAAAAGAGTTAAGGATTTTATGAAATCGAAAATACAATCTAATATGGATAGGTGCATGGAACTTGAAGCAAAAATAGTTTCTTTAAGAAAAAAATTGGATAAGGCCAATGAGAAGATCAATAAGGGCCTACAATTGAAAAGTGGTACTAATATTCTTGATGAATTGTTGAGTACACAAAAGCCAACCAACAAGGAGAAATCAGGTCTAGGAATTGAAAAAGGAAAAAAGTTCATTTGTTGATGCTACTGCAAATCTCTATGAAAGATTTAGAGGAGAAAAATAAATCCCCAATGGTGAAAATTTTGACAAAGGAGAAGCTTCTGAAGATAAAAAGAAGTCAACTGTAGCTAAGAAATCTATTAAAGATAACGAACCAATTAAAGACAAGAAAGTTAACAAGTTGATTCCTAATTAGCAAAATAATAAGCATAATAGTAAGAGAATAGACAATGATGTTCAAAAGAGTACAATATCCAAGGAGACCTAGACAAAGAAGACCTCCTTATCCAGTAGAAGGAAAATCCATGACTAGGTACTCATCATACTTTAATGAGTATTTTTATACTTGTAACAATTTTGGTCATAGGGCTAGAGAGTGTAAATCCATTCCAAGGAGAACTAAAAATTTCATAAGAAAAAATCCATTTCCTCCTTTAGTTGATAAGAATATAGTTTGTTTCAATTGCAGTAATTTCGGTCATATAGCTAGAAATTGTAAAGAAAAAATTGTAAGACCAAATTCTCATTCTGAGAAGAAGAAAACCATGCCTCCCAAAGATGAAAAGAAAACTGAGGTCCTTGAAAAAAAGGACAAAAATGTCAAAAATAAACCTAAGAAGGTATGGAAGGAGAAAAGGAAGAATTTTTCTCAATCTATGATTGCTCAAACAACATTGCATGTAAAGGAGCAAGTTCTATGGATAATTGATAATGGTTGCTCCAAGCACATGACTGGAGATAAAAATAAATTCATTAAACTTGAAATGAGAAAGGGAGGCTCAGTAAGCCCAGGTGATAATACTATTGTTAAGACTCATGGTAAAGGAATTTTGAGCATAGATGGGAAGAAAAAAAAAAAGATGTGCTCTATGTGGAAGGTATAAAACATAATCTTCTTAGTATCAACTAGATGTGTGATAATGGATATAAAGTTGTATTTTATTTTGAAGGCTGCAAGATAAGAATGAATGGTAAAACAATTGTGCAAGGGATAAGGATTGATAGTAATCTCTATAATATATATGAAGTGGAAGGCCAAACATTTATAATTATCAAAGCAGATGCGAGTTGGTTGTGGCATAAAAGATTGGGATATGTAAACTTTGACAATTTGGTAAAGATAAGTTTAAAAGGATTAGTTATAAACATTCCTAAGATTGCAAAGCCTGATAATATCATCTGCCAAGGATGCCAACAAGGAAAGCAAACAAAGATTAAGTTTCCTATAAAGGATTATTCAACTTCAAAACCCTTGGAGATAATTCATACTAATCTATGTGGTCCAATGAGTACAATGGCATTTCAAGGGGAAAGATATTTCATGCCACTAATTGATGATTATACCAGAATGGCATGGGTCACATTTTTGAAGTAGAAGACTAAAGAATTTTAAAATTTTAAAATCTCTAAGAAGCTGGTAGAAAACAAGACTGGGAAAAGAATCAAATGTCTCAGATTAGAAAAAAGTTGAGAATTATGTCAAGGGAATTCATGGAATATTCTGAAGATCATGGAATCAAATTCCAGTATTCAGTCCCAAGAACACTATAGCAAAATGGTGTCATAGAGAGAAGAAACATGATTGTGAAGGAGATAGCTAGAGCCATGTTGAATGAGGAAAACTTAACAAATACATTTTGGAAAGAAACAGTACAAACTATTTTATACATTCAAAACAAAGCTCTTATTAGATTTAACAGTGGTAGAACACCATATGAATTGTGGTTTGGTAGGCCTGCATCAGTCAAGAATTTCAAAGTATTTGGTAGCAAATGCTATATCAAAAGAGAAGCTAAAGATTTGGGAAGTTTTGAGTCAAGATGTGGTGAAGGGATATTTTTAGGGTATTCCAATCAACGTAAAGCATATAAATGTGTACCATAGAAAAAAGGAAACTTGCTTGATTTTTAGAATAATTGATGATAAATTGGACTCAATAAGGACTTGATTTGGTGTTGTGAGGTGATCTACACATCCACCTTAGGTATTGGACCCTTGGAAATGCATTTATCAATGTCTTGTAAAGGTGTTGTAAGGTGTTGTAAAGGACTTTCATGCTTTCTAGACTTAATGAACCTATCTTCCCTTAATTCAACATTATAAAATGTGTTTAATGATATTATCACATCAATCTAGAAGGATTGTAAAATAAACTTAATGTTAAACTAGTGTTGTAATGTGTTTTACACATTCACATTGGTTCTTGTACCTTCCTAGGTTGTGTGGAACTCATTTTAGTGTTATAAGGTGTATTTAATCACACTTTCACATTGAATTTTGTGTCACAGTCCCTAATTGACCTTTACATCATCACTAATAGGCCCCTTTTACCCCATATTGTGCATCCCAAGGCAATATTTGATGAAATACCCGACAAAGTCACCATATAAACCTTATTTCCTTATCAATCTAGCTGGAAAATGGGCCCCACTAGGATTAATTCACCACTTGTGGCAAATGAGTCTCTGCCAGGTCGGACTGATTCACCCAAGGTGGCAAATGAGTCCCATTTGGGTCGAATTTGTGTTTTGAGCAAGAAAAATTGGAAATTAAGGTTAATATTCTTTCATGTCAGCCTTGGGGATCTGATTAACTAGAAAATAAGGTGAATTTCCTATAAAATAAAGTCTCTAAACCCTAATTCACATCCATTAACTCATTTTCACAATTCATTCATCATCTATCTTCTCCATCAAGCCAAGCAAGTTAGGGTTTCATCATTGCAAGTCATTAAGTTAGCTTCCAAAGACATTCAAGGGTAGATTATTCATTTTTTTTCTATAGACATTCAAGATCAAACATCATGGTAAGGTAATAACACCATAATGCATGCATCATTACATTCTTTCATGATTTTGGTTTAATTACCTTAAAGGCATTTGACCAAGAAAAATCCCAATGCCTTAACATCCAACATTTCTCTTTCTTGTCCTGTGTGTTTGCAAATTTTGACATCTTGGAAGTTTAGAACTCATTGAGGATTGCATTGAAAAGTTTTTCAAGACATCTCTTCATTTAATTGGTCAAAATACCCACAAAAAGTCACTTTCAAGCTCGAATCCGATAGTTTCAGAATCGGACACCTAGAGAAGCATAAAGTGCAGATCAAAGGCTCTTGTTTCCACCTTTGAATATTCAGAAATTCAAAATTGTACTCATTATCCATGGGTGGTGAATAAGTCCCACTTCTATGCTTAATTTTGGTTTTCTGCATTTTTAGACACCCATTTGTCTGAAATGGGTTATAGAACAGTTTTATAGAACTAGGACTAATTCACCCAGAATGGCGAATGAGTCCCACCAGGCCTAAAAATTAGGATCATAAAAATCAGGATCAATAGCGTTTCAGAAGTCATTTCTAGTCTCCATCCATATCTCAAGTGCACACTTTTAGTTTCATCCTTTTCTATTCAATTTTTTTCACATTTCTAGTCCATTTTTGCATAACACAATGTGTTTTCAAACAAGTTGCATTCTTTAGTTTCCATTCAATAATCAATAGCTTTCATTAGTCTCCTACATTTCAATCATTTCATTTAGTCATACTTACATCATACATTCCTTAGTTTGAGAGAACCACCAAGATTTTGGGTGAAAGACCCTAATTGAGCAAAGATACATAGCATTCCTAACCACCTTAAAATCTATGGTTCATTTTGGTGAACTTGCTTTTTGAATACTTTTCTTTTATGATTTGGATTCCTTCATCATACATCTAGCTTGCATTGATCTTGCATTAGGACTTGCATGAATTCATTTGCATGTTAGGTTTCAAATTTTGCATTCATAGAAAAGTGGATTTAGGTTACATTTTTGGCATCTAAATTCATTTATTTTTTAAAAAATTCTACATTTTTAACTTAGGTCTGCATCATAAAACTTAGAAAAAATAAAAATCACTCAAAAAATTTTGAAATTTCTGAAAAAAATCCATACTGGGACTCATTCGCCATCTTGGGCGAATCAATCCATTTTCACCCCAGAAAGTACCTTTTACAAATATGAAAACCCTATTTTTAGGCTTATGTTTGGTGCCATTTCCTAGTTGTATTAGTTGGTTGCATGGTTTAAATTTCAAGTTTGCATTCTCATATTGTTACATATCATAATCAGTCAATTATCATTTGAAAATTACATTTCATTTCAGCCTTTTACATTGCATTTGAGTTAGCATAGATCGTTATTTCAAAATGTTAGTTTCAATCTTCTCCAAATTTACAAAGAAAAAGCTAGTTAACAAGCATTCTTTTCCTTCATTCAATGCATTCCATAGTTATGATAGTATCTTAGCACAAGAGAATGAAAATGCAAATGCTTGTCTTAATCTTACACTCTCTCCTATCTCTCCCATTTGTGTGGATGATGTGTTAGAAGGGAATACAAACATAGATAACCAATGATAATCATAGTTGTACTCCTAATACCTATCCTATCAATGATGAAGGTATCTTGGTGAAAGAAGGTACAATAGCTAAGCATCATGAAGGTCTTGTTTTTCCTTCTCCTCATTCCCCTTGGGAAGATAGTATAACAATACAAGATGAATGCATTGCCACCACTCTACCTAGTCTCCATTCATCTCCCAATACCTCCCCTAGTTGTGACAATGCTTTCGTAAATGATCATGACAAACACATTTGTGAGGAGGATATGTTGGTATCAAGACACCCAATGATTGATAGTTCTAGCATTATGTTTATCCTTCCTAATGTTCCTAATAATTGGAAAGGTATATTTGAACAAGAAGATACAATTGACAGACATGAAAATCCTATTTTTCCTCCCCTTCATGTCTCCCCTCTTTGTGATGAAGCTTCTTTACAACATCTAACCATGACATGTGATGCACCTCTTGATTGTCACTTTCCTCAAAGCTCTCCTAATAGGGTAGATGTTATGGCACAAGACAATGATATTATGGACAAAAATCAAATTTTCCCCTCTCCTAATATATCTCCTATTAGTGAAGATGATATTATGGTGTTACATGATCCAATCAATGAAAATCATGAGAATCTTATGTGGGGAAACATCATAGAACAAGACAATTCAACCATGGATAGCTCCCTTACTTACAATGATGACATTTTGGAAGAACCAATCCTTAACTGTCACAAACATTTGGATTGTAGTTCTCCTAACAACTCTCCTCTTAGGGATACTATTCTAGTGCAATAAAATGATTTCTTCCTTAGGGGTACATCAAACCAAGACCACTGAGGTTATGAATGCACAAGTTTCCATTAGATCCCCTTCGATCAATGAACCACATACATACCCTGTGGGAAATCCTAAGAATCCTCTAATTCTTTACCCACCATCACATAAGTAACAAACTCAAAACCAACTTGAACTCATCCTTTACCCACCTAAGAATAACATTTCATACCAACCAACTTACAATGACATTGCTCACATATATAACAAAGTATATACAATCAAAGCCAATCAAGCCAAAACTTTGTTTACTTATCCAAATAATTAACATTGGTTGCTGCTCCTTGCCATGTAATAGTTTTAGGATTATAACATACTCACTATTGCATGTTTTGCATCCATCACAAGGGGCAGCATACCATCATCCATTCCAAGCTCACCCTTGTCCTGCACTAAGTGCGAGCAAAGGGTTAGAAAGTCTTATCCTCGTATGTCACTTGTCATTATCTCTTTTTCGCTAATCATTAACCTTTCATGAACATATAAGATCAAGCTTTGGATGTGGATTACATGTCTTAAGATTAACTCGCTTGTGACATACTCCGTTTCTTCATGATGCAGCTTATCAAAAACATATGACTTGGCATAACATATTTTTGAATAAGCTCTCATACTCTCTTTTACTTTAAAGAAATTGCTCACAGTAATGGTGTTACCAACCACTTTAAAGTTGGGGAATACATAGGCAACATCTTTTTGAAAATTTCATGGTGTGATTTACTTTTTCTTGTGACATGTCCTCTCCTTGGTGGTGTCATTGGGTTTGATGCCTTCCAAGAGTGTGTGATCAACTAAAGTGGCCTAATGTGAATGAGGCATCCCATGGATAATGATCTGACACCCTAACTTGTCCTCTCTTGGAGACATTAGGCACAATGCTCCCTAAGAAGAAGACCTTACATGAACAAAGCAAAATCTCCTTTAGAAAAATTCTTTACATATTCAAAAGCATTTAAAAAAATCATTACATTGTGGTGCCTTATCAATGTTATTAGGAGCATAACTTTGGTATGGTTAGTATAATAGGAAGTCAACACACTGGCATGACTTTCTCATTATATAGTGGGAAGCTGACACACTGGCATGAGTTTCTCACTAAGCCAATTCTTTGGTATATCTCACCCCACGAACGACCTGATGTTTTGTGGCCCCAAAGTGAGCACATCTTTTCCACCCCATTTTCCTTTCTTGCCATCATATGATTATGTATTGTAAAATTTGTTTAAGGACCTTTGTCATCCTTTTTCATCTACATCTGTACACTCAAATCTCTCTTGAATGTCTACTTTAGTGTGAGTTTAAAGCAAGTTCATCCTCTCACTAAAGTGAGGGCTAAATGTACCACAGAAAAAAGGCAACTTGCTTGATTTGGGGAATAATTGATGATAAATTGGACTTAATAAGACCTTGATTTTGTGTTGTGAGGTGTTTTACACATCCACATTAGGTCTTGGACCCTTGTAAATTCATTTATTTATGTTTTGTAAAGGTATTGTAAAGTGTTGTAAAGGACTTTCACACTTTCCTAGACTTATTGAACCCATCTTCCTTTAATTCAACATTATAAAATTTGTTTAATGACATTATCACCTCAATATAGAAGGCTCTTAAAATAAACTAGTGTTGTAAAGTGTTTTACACATTCACATCGGTTCTTGTGCCTTCCTAGGTTGTGTGGACCTCATTTTAGTGTTGTAAAGTGTATTTTATCACACTTTCACATTGAATTATATGTCCCAAGCCCTAATTTACCTTTACATCATCACTAATAGGCCCCTATTACCCCATATTGTGCATCCCAAGGAAATATTTGATGAAATACCCGACAAAGTCACCATATAAACCTTATTTCCTTATTTCCTAGCAATCTAGTTGGAAAATGGGCCCACTGGGACACATTATCCACCTGTGGTGAATGAGTCCCTGCCAAGTGGGAGTGATTCACCCAAGGTGGCAAATGAGTCCCATTTGGGTCAAATATTTGAGTTTTGAGTGGGAAAAATTGGAAATTAAGTCTAATATTCTTTTATGTCAGCCTTGTGGATCCAATTAATGGGAAAATAAGGTGAATTTCCTATAAAATCAAGTCTCTAAACTCTAATTCACATCCATTAACTCATTTTCATAATTCATTCACCATCTACCTTCTCCATTAAGCCAATAAAGTTAGGGTTTCATCATTGCAAGTAATTAAGTTAGCTTCCAAAGATATTCAAGGGTAGATTATTCAGGTTTTGCTGCAGACATTCAAGATCAAACATCATGGTAAGGTAATAACTCCATTAATGCATACTTCATTACATTCTTTCATCATTTTGGTTAAATTACCTTAAAGGGGTTGGACCAAGGAAAACCCCCATGCCTTAAAATCCAACATTTCTCTTTCTTGTCTTGTATGTTTGCAGATTTAGACATCTTGAAGTCACTTTCAAGCTTGAATCTAAAAATTTTAGAACTAGACACCTAGAGAAGCTAAAAGTGCAAATCAAAGGATCCTATTTCCACCTTTGAATATTCAAAAATTCAAAAGTTGACTCATTCACCATGGGTGGCGAATGAGTCCCACTTCCAAGCTTAATTTTTCTTTTCTGCTATAGCAGAAGGGGATTCGCTACTCATGAATTCTCTTCATTTAGAGAGCCTCATGGGGTGAACTGCCCTAAACTACCTCAGGAACAGTGTGAAAGTTTCAAAATTGGAAAGAGCAAGTCATGAAGTTTTTTGGGACAAACTGAGCAGATCTCGGCCAAAGGATGAAAGCACGAAACACAGATGACAACACAACATGCTAGCATCCCAAAGGTGCGTTGGTGTCTCGTACGAACCAAAGAGTGATTGTATCACAAAAAAATCCTAAATAACTACTTCTACTCCAATTGTTGACAACTTACAAAATGTAATAAATCCACAGAATGCAATAGAACTATAATAAAATGAAGTAGAACTAATAAAGATAAGAAGAAGAAAGGAAATGCTTACAACCATGTGAGTGATGAGTCCTCCAACAAGTGAATTTCTTCAAAACCTGCATCTGTAAGATAGTTGGAGAAAGTGTTGCGGCTGTATAGAGATTCGTCTCAGTTGAACCCCTATTTTGGTGTTCCTACCTCCACGCACAACCAAGAAGATAGAGAAAGAGAGAAATGAACAAAACATGTCGTGAAAGAGAAACCTGATCAGGAGTAGAACCAACACCACCATGTAGGAGTGATAAAAGAAAACCCTGCTTGAGGGGGAGAACTTGTATCACAAAAGAGGTGATAAAAGCAATCCCCACTGAAGGAGGAGAACCCATATCATGAAGTAAATATGTAGTAGATAAGGGATATAAAATACCCAAGATTCTCATAAGCATGAAGCAAGGGAAATAGAGTTGCAAAGAGTGTTGTAAAGGGAGCATGAGAGAGCTGGAAGTTGCTACAACAAGCCATATGAAGCTATTCAAGAAAAAGTTGAAGTGTACAAGTCTAAAACCAAAGCTAGAGTGAAGCTAGAATTACAAGAATGGAGCTAGAAAATGGAGGAAGAGTTGCCAATGAAGAGAAAGGACCTCTTTTAGAGAGAGAGAAGAAGCAAAAGGAAGCTTCTCAGATGGTTACAAAGCATCTTGATTTGTTACCACCAACCAAAGGAGGTGACAAGTGGAAATCATGCTCGAAAATGGTCATTTGAGCATTGAAAAGTCACAGGACGCTAGCGCAGTGTGCAGAGGTCTACACGGGGCACTAGTGTCTAGACACATCACGCTACAAAATGACACAAATGGGAAAATCCCCATGGTTTCCAAAAGCTAACACGCAAGGGTAGTTGCTGAAAAGGGGTGTTGAAGCATCCTGAGAGGGGAAAAATGTTGATGCAAGGGATAAAATGACCCTACTCAAGATGCTAAGGGAGTGGACACTAAAGAAAATGCAAGAGTGTATGTGAAACTGCAAGGGGTGCAATTTAACTACTATACATTTTCCCCCACTTTAGTGGGAATATGAATCTACATTAATATGCATGCTAAAGGAAATCTACTAAACATAAATAAAAACATATGCCAAAAGGATACTGTAGAGGAAGCAGACAACTCTTCGAACCATAGAAGCATGCCCCTAGGCTGGAGAACTACAAAAAAAATACACCAAACAACAATGTTAGAATGTAAAAAGCTAAATGATTTGAGTCAGCAAAGTGAAGAGACCTCGATGTAGAAGGTTGTCTCAATACTATGCGTCATCCCCAAACAATAATATATAGAAGAATTTTAGGATGAAGAAGATGCAAATCTTTGATTTGGTATATACAAGTTGAAAAGAAAGAGAATTTAAGAATGTATGTGCCTCATAGGCCCGCAGACCTACAAGGAAGGTGTCCTCTAAGATCTCTCACATGAAGGATACCTAGAAAAGCACCTTACAGATCCACAAACCTGCAAGGAAGCATCCCCCAAGATCTCTCACATGGAGAAAGTTGAGAATGTTCCCTACATGCCTATAGACCTATAGGGAAGGTGTCCTTCAAGATCACTCACATGAAGGAAACCCCAAAAAGCACCCTACAGACCATAGACCCGTAGGGTACCTACTCCCAAAATATCTCACATGGACAAAGCTCAAAGGAAGCACCCTATAGGCTCTCAGACCTACAAGGAGGTATCCCCCAACATCTCTCACATGGAGGAAATCTAAGAAAGTAAACTCTGGAGAGTCAGGATGTGGCCACATAGGCAAGTAAGTGGACATTCACACAAACCATCGACAATTTAAAAGGATTTCAAAGCGCTCCCTTGGGGACCCATCATGAGGAAGGGGTCCACTCAAGGGACATTCTATTTGAAAAATGAGGTCTAGTCAGGCTACCCCCAAGGTAGACATTGATGAATTCATTTGAAGGAGAAATTTTTTCAAAGAGTCCTTTTGGAACCCTTCAAAAGAAAATGGAAGTCCACTTAAGGGATTACTATTTGAAAAGTGAGGTCTAGTCAGGCTGCTCCCAAGCTAGACACAAAGATATGAAATAGGTCTAGTTGGGCTGCCCCCAAGCTAGATGCCATAGAATTTGTTTGAGATAAAATATTTCAAAGGGGCTCCCTTGGGAACCTTTGAAAAGAAAAGGGGTCCACTCAAGGGATGCTTCAATTGAAAGATAGAGAGAAGAGAGGGGGTCCTTAGAATGACACACATCTCCAAAACAAGTTATCACTACCCCCAACATATAGGGGAGGAGAACCATGCAAGATACTTAGAACATACAGGATAGAGGTAAACCTTGATATCACTTGTCATTTGAAGAAAAGGTAGATACATCAACAAAAACATGAGTGATTACACCTGAATCATGAAGTTGGTATATTTTATCTTCCAAGGCCTTAAATTCAATAGTGGAATGGCCAAGAACTCGATCGTATGCACAAAAAGAATGGTCTTATTTGTCATGTTCATGAGATTTTTTGCATGTAGGAGAAGGAAGAATGATTAAGCTGGCTTTTAGAAGCTGCAAAAAAATACACTCTTGCTTAGATAAGAATGAGTGCAGGAAGCAACCCTTTCTCTTGTGGAGAAAGGTTTTGACTGCTCGCAAGAAGAAGATATGAAGGTAGTAGACAATGGAGGATCTACATGGAGAGTATTATATCAGAAAAGGGGATCATACTCCTCTATGAGATAGCCATCATCCTCTTTAACAGGACTACAAACATTAATCTCCTTAACATAAGTGTGATCATCTTCCTTAGAAGGAGGATCAACACTAAGAACATTACAATCTGCATTCACCTTATCCCACGATACAAAAGAATGACCATCTTTGATAGCGGGTTTAGATGATGTTATTAGCAGGTCTAAGTGGATCGGGTCGACTTTATACTCCCCACTGAAGGAGTCTGTAAAATCTACGGAATCCCAATCATCACCAAGACATCATTCCTTTGGGAAGAGTTAGGCTTAGGATTTCTTTCTTTAGAAGGGTCTTCTTCAGGGACCTTTATCTCAAGAGTATCATTTTTAATAGGTACTACTAGAGTAAACATTGACACATTGGAAGACACTAAAGGGATAAGAGTAGGCACAACTAAAGCTTGACCAACAACTGCCATTTCACATAAGTGCATAGCATCAAGGTCAGCCTTGACTATGACTACTTTATTGTTGCAAATGAACTTAATAGATTTATGCAAAAGGTAGACGAGACTGCACCCATAGCATGAATCCACAGTCTACCAAGAAGAAGGTTATAAGGTAACTTTTTTGACATAATATATACAAGGGTGGGTACAGTAATGGGTCCCAACCTCAAAGTCAAGACTATCATTCCTAGGGCTTGTTGACCAACATTATCGAACCCACAAGTGACAACAAAAGAAGCATTAAGAGAAGATGATTCAATATTAATCTTAGGCAATAGATCAATGCTACATACATTGAGTGTTGAACCAACGTCAACGAGAGTACTTCTAATGCCGATATTATCAATGCTAACTATAATCATTATAGGGTCTACTTGCTTATGTACTTCTGAAGGTAGGAGTTCTTGTGGATAGAACGTGATATTTAGTGGATCCACATGAATATACACCATCAATGCATTAACATCTGTTAGCCTAGTGGAAGAAGGCAAGAGAATCTATTGCAAGGCTTCTTGAAGCATACCTTGGTAAACTAGAGTAGACTGAAGCAAGTCCCATAGTGAGATCTTAGCCAGTGTAACATGAAGTTTCTTGACAATATCATAATCACCAGGTTCTTTAGTCATAGGTTTAGGTGCTTGAAGAAGGCTTGGTTGATTATTATTTTTATCCTCATAAGTATGGGCTACCACTCTATAAGAGGGAACCTTAAAAAGATCAAGAGAACCACCATCAAACAGAACACAATCAATAGAAAAAATCCTTTTAGAAGAAGGACTAGTTGGAGTCATGTAAATAACCAATTTCTTAGGCCTTTGAGGGGGTAGAAAAGACACAAATTACATTTAAATAGACTCATAACAACTAGTAGAAAATTTATTTGAAGACATATTCTCAACTTCAATCCAAACAGGATCAAATGTGGAATAATTATTTAAATAAACATTCTCAAAATTGATCCAGGGAGAATTAGATGTGGAAGGAGGTTCATCATTCACAAACGCACCATCTCTAGAAGAGAGTGCATTGGAACAAGGAAGAGATTCAACATTCACTGATGCACCATCTCTAGAGGAGAGTACATTGGAATGAAGAGCAGATTCATCATTCACAAATGCATCATATCTAAGAAAGAGTGCATTAGAATGAATAGAAGGTAGAGTAACATTAAGAAAGGTATCAATGATTTTGTCTTCTTGCAACAAAATATCCTCTGAAGCTAGAGGAATTTTGTGAGAAGGATCAAAGATACCAAGTGACATGGGAAAAGTGAAGTCACCATCACATACATGAAATTGAACACCGTTAACATTTTGAACAAAATTAGATACTGAACAAATAAAAGAAGATATTAAATTCATTACGCTTTTTCTGGTATTTTCTATGTTCTAGTAAGTTATGTTTTCTGAGGTCTTCAGAGTGGAATTTGAGGTCAGAACTTACGTTGGTCCCTAAAATTTGACTGCCAAGGAACTTGTATTTTAGGGATTGAACTAGTTCTCTAGGAGACCTTTCCAACGGTACAAATGGTTATGAATTTCGAGTACCAAGTCAAAAGTTATGACCCCAACAAATAGGGGTAAATAAATTCCTAGTTTTTTTTTTAAAAAAAAAACCCGCTTCACATCAGGTTAACCAAACTGTAGAAGAGGGGGATTTGTTACTCATGAGTTCTCTTGATTCAGAGAGCCTCATGTGGTGAACTTCCCTAAACTACCTCAAGAACAGCGTGAAAGTTTCAAAATCAGAAAGAGGAAGTCATGAATATTTTTTGAACAAACTGACAAGCTCTCACCCAAAGGATGGAAGCATAGAACATGGATGATAGTGCAGTGTGCTGACATCCCAAAGCCCCATTGGTGTTTTGTATAGACCAGAGAGTGATTGTATCACAAAAAATTCCTAAATAACTGCTTCTACTCTGATTGCTGACAACTTACCAAATGCGATAAAGTCATAGAATCCAATAGAACTATAATAAAATGAAGTAGAACTAATAAAGATAAGAAGAAGAAAGGAAACACTTACCACCATGTGACTGATGAATTTTCCAACAAGTGAACGTCTTCAAAACCTGTGTCTGTAAGATATCTAGAGAAATTGTTGGGGGTGTATAGGGATTCACCTCAATCAAACCCCTATTTTGGTATTCCCACCTCCACAGACAACCAAGAAGATCTAGAGAAAGAGATAAATGAACAAAGTGTGTGGTGAAAGAAAAACCCACTTAGGAGTAGAACCCGCACCACCAAGTAGGCGTGATAAAAGAAAACCCTACTCGAGGGGGGGAACCTGTATCACAAAAGAGGTGATAAAAGCAATCCCCGCTCAAGGAGGAGAGCCCATAGCATGAAGTAAATATGTAGTAGATAAGGGATATTAAATCCCCAAGATTCTTACAAGCATGAAGCAATGGAAATAGAGCTACAAAGAGTGTTTTAAAGGGATCTTGAGAGAGCTTGAAGTTGCTACAACAAGCTATATGAAGTTATGTAAGCAAAATTTGAAGTATAGAAGGCTAAAGCTAAAGCTGGAGTGAAGCTAGAATTAGAAGAATGGAGCTAGAAAATGGAGGAAGAGTAACCAATGAAGTGAAAGGACCTCTTTTAAAGAGAGAAAATAAGCAAAAGGAAGCTTCTCAGATGGTTACAAAGCATCTCAAGCCGTTAACACCAACCAAAGGAGGTGAAAAGTGGTAAGCATGCACAAAAATGGTTGTTTGAGCATTGAAATGTCGCAGGATGCTAGTGTGGCGTGCAGACGTCCATGTGGTGCACAAGTGTCCAAACACATCATGCTATAAAATGACATGAATAGGAAAAGCCAGTCATCAAAAACTCACATACAAGGGTAGCTACTGAAAAGGGGTGTTGGAGCATCCTGAGAGGGGAAAAAGGTGGATGGAAGGGTTGAAATGACCCTACTCAAGAAGCTAAGGGAGTGGAAACTAAAGCGGATGCAAGAATGTATGTGAAACTACAAGGGGTGCAATTTTATGACTACACATTTGCATTTTTAGACACTCATTTGTCTGAAAGGGGTTTTGGAACAGTTTTATAGAACTGGGACTAATTCACCCAAAATGGTGAATGAGTCCCACTAGGCCTAAAAATCAGGATCAATAGCATTTCATAAGTCATTTCCAGTCCCATCGATATCTCATGTGCACACTTTTAGTTTCATCCTTTTATGTTCAATTTTGTTCACATTTCTAGTCCATTTCTGCATAACACAATGTGTTTTCAAACAAGTTGCATTATTTAGTTTCCATTCAATAATTAATAGATTTCATTAGTCTCTTTCATTTTAATCATTGCATTTAGTCATACTTACATCATACATTCCCTATTTTTAGTGAACCACCAAGATTTTGGGTGTGGGATCTAGCTCTTTCCTTTAGGTGAAAGACCCTAATTGAGCAAACAGACATAGCATTCCTAACCACCTTAAAATCTATGGTTCAAAATGTTACAACAAGAGATTGCATAAATTATAGAGAGTGTACATGTTAGGGTTGATGAAAGTCAAGTCAAGTGTAGCAAAAACAACCTTGAAAGAGAATCGGATGATGAGGATATAGGTGGAGTAGAAGAAGAAGAAGAAGAAGAAGAAGAAGAAGTAGTAGTAGAAGAAGAAGAGGAAGAAGAGAATGAGCAAGAGGTTGAATGTGCTCCTACAAAATATGTGCAAAAATATCATCCCAAAAATCAAATAATTGGTGACAAGAATGAAGGTGTGCAGACTAGAAGAAGACTTGCAAAGAGCAAGCAACAAGTGATCTTTGCTCTCTTATCTCAAATTGAACCAAAAAGCTTTGATGAAGCCAATAAGGATGAAAGTTGGTTAAAATCAATGGAAGAGGAACTCAATTAGATGGAAAAGAAAAAAACTTGGAGATTGGTTCCTAGTGTGGACAATGGAAATGGAGTCACAACTTCTCTTATCCACACCTAAAAGGGGAATGAAGGAAGAGGAATCTGATTTCACAAAGTTCACACTCAAGAACAATTTTATGAGATTCCAATGCAATGAAGATTGAAATATATCAAAGGAGATTGTTCCTAAGGCTGGAAATAGATAAAGACGATAAATTATGAATGCTAAACAAAGGAAATGCAAGATGTTTGAAAACATAATGTGATATGCAAAATGACTTAAGAATGCAAACAAACTATAGCAAAAATTAATGATACTAGAGAGGTACACCTGGAAACTGGAAAGTGATGGAGAGGAGCTCAAGATTCCTACAAAAAATCGCTATTGAAGCCAACTGGGACACTTATGCCAATCTAGGCAACTTATTCCTATTTTAGGGAAATTCTGCCAGAACAGGTTTCAGCTAAAAGGGTATCCAAAACTACAGAAAACACTTTTTAAGCCTGGTAGTCAGACTAATTCACCACCGATGGTGACTTAGTCCACCTTCAAATTTTGGGAATTAAAGTGTATTAAATGATGTTTAACAGGATTATTCTTGAAAAAACACTTAAGTAGGGTCTATAAGTGTATTAAGGGGTCATTTAAACATAAGAAACGGTCAAATTATTCATGAAAAGCCTAGAAAAGTTGAAGTTTGTTACAACACTTTACAACACTTTGAAATAAGATTTGGTAAGTAATAAAAAAGAGGTTATTTAGGTTAAATATATTAATAAGGTCCTAGAAAAGTGTTAAAGTGTGTTACAACACTTCATAACACTTTTACAAGACATCATATAATTCTTATTGATTTTCTAGGGCCCAAGACCTAATGTGAATTTGTTGACCACATTACAACATTAAATCAAACCACAGCTAGGCCAAGGTCATAGGGAGGACCCAAACGAGACAGAAAAAGTAGAAGGGTTACGTTCTCAATGTCCACATTTAGCGCCCACTTTAGTGAGAGGATGAACATGCTTCAAACTCACACTAAAGTAGACCCATGCACAATCAAGACGGATTCCCATGAACCAATGCTAGAAAGATGGGACAACAAAAATCAAGAGGGGTGATCAAGCCCACAAGATCAATATGTCATGACAAACTAACATAAACGCAAAGGAAACACACATGATGACAAGGCTCAAGCACACAAAGCCAAAGATGAAGGAGAGAGAAAGGAAAAATAAATAATGAATCGAATCAAGCTTCAACCATTTGTCCAGAAAAATGCATACTCACTTTGAGGCAATGGAACTCATGACTATCTACCTCGTGAGAATGCCTAAAAGGTGAGAAGCATACACTCATGGCTGGTATGCACTCACACACATGCAGGTGGCTATGGGGACATTCATGCCTCAAAACGGGCTTCCTGCTCAACCATACTAAAGTTATACCTCCTAATAACTTTAATAAGGTGCGACAAAAGAAAATGACTTTTTCAGCTTCACAAGACAAGAAAAAATTTGTATGCTTGGAGCTCATGAACAAATGGAATGGCACCACAGGCATGCAAGTTGTGTTATACAAGGTGGCCATATAACAAATAAAAAATAAAAAAATTAAAGGATGTTCAAAGGAGTCTTACTTAGTTCATGCAAGCTCTTTAACTTAGGAAAAATTGTTCCTAATGTCTCCAAGAGAGGACCGATCAAAGAATAGAAAATTCGACACTTAGGTGATGTAGTGTGTCACATCAAGCCACCAAGAGGAATGTAATATGCTAAGATAGATCATGCTCGTGAAGGAAAATACACCCAATGTCATCCTCAAAGTGAAAAAACACATCGTATGAAGGAAGAGGGTTGCACTAAGAACAAAGAAAAAAGGAAAAATGAAAAATGAAAAATGATAATGCCAATGTATGACCCCACTTTAAAGGAATTTCTACACACCATACTATGAGCAATTACTTTAAAGTAGAAAAATGAACAATGTAAAAAGATGAAAGAAGACATGAGACCCAACTTAGAAATCCTCTATGCCAAGTCATATATTTTCGAGTAAGGCTGCATCATGTGAGAGAAAAAAAAAAAAAGGAAGAGGGGTTGCACCCAAAATGAAAACATCAAACACATAAGGGATCTATGGATTTTGGGTCAATATGTTCTTTACTACAATGTTGTTTTAGAGAGCTTAGAACTATCATCACCCCCCAAATACATAGAACTGGAAGAATGACATAAAGAGATTGAAAAGAAAGAAAAAGAGAGAACCTTTTGGGTCAACATTGAAGAGACATAGGCTGTCTCGATGCTTTGCATCATCCCCAAAAGGAAAACACAAGCCAAATGAAAAAGAAAAAAGGTGAAAGAAAAGAAAAATATTTTGGGTCAACATGAAGGAGACGTGAATATCTCAATGCCTTACATCATCCCCAAAAGGAAAACACAAGAAAAATACAAAAGAAAAGGTAAGGAAAAAGAAAAGCCTTTTGGGTCAACATAAAGGAGACATGAATGTCTTAGTGCCTTGTTTCATCCCCAAAAGGAAAACACAAGAAAAATAAAAAAGAAAAATCCAAAAGAAATGTATGACATAGAGAAGAATGAAGGTACAAATAGAGTAATGTCACAAAGAGAGAGAACATCATGCAAACACACAAAAGAAAAAGAAAAAGAAAATGCAAAAGACTAGTAAGGAAAATGTGAGTCAACCATCGAGTAGGTCATCTACCTCCCAATCATGTTCATGATATGCCAAGGGTGGAAAATTGGCCAAAGGGACAATATCAAGTTCCAAACTAGGGGAAGTACTAGCTTCAACACTCTTTGTAGGAGATTTTTTTTTTAAGCTCATGGAAGAGGAGAACAATGTGTTCAAATCATTATGCACCTCTTTGTCAATTTTAGCAATCTCATCATCGTCATCCAAATTAATCACAATGGGAGGAAAAATGATAATTTCCAAGAAGAGTGTACCTCTTGTTGTGATTATTGTATGGGATCAATTTGTTGTGGTTGGGGAGGAGGGTCATCTTGCGTTGCTTCTGTCAAATGTGGATTTTTATTTTCTTTATTTTCTTCATGTAACTTGTGAGCAAGGGCATGACATCTATGCCTATGCTCCCTAGTGCCTCTGTTTCTTTTGGTTTTGTTGTCAAGTTTTGTTTGTGAAGGATTAGGTTGATCAACCATAAGTTTCTTTTCTTCCCAAAGGGGAGGAACGAGAGGAACCATGGAGGGTCGTTCATCCACTTTCTCCTTTGCTTTGTAGACTTGTTTTATTTGAGGAGGCATGACAAAGTTGTGTTCATTGTCTCGTGGTATTTTGGACAATGTTGAGGAAGTTTATAGTGTTGGTTGAGCTTGGTTGTTTGGTTCCTCTTCAGGTTGAAGCATTGTTTCATCTAGGATAGGAGTGTTGGAGGTGGACAGGGACATATTTCATAGAGACAATTCTACTATTTTCTTTGCTTTAAATTTTTGGTAAGCAATGAAAAATAAGTCTTGTTGAGGTGTTATAGGTTCCATGGGCTTGGACCAAAAGGCTTCTAAGGAAAATTTTCCTTTGGAAGACAAGGGGTTAAAGCCACTATGGTGAATAGTGAATATTTCATTTTCAAATGGAAACTTTAAGCATTTGTGTATACCCAAAGGGACAACTTTGATTGAGGGAAGCTATGGATGGCCTAGCCTCAAATGAAATTGGTTTCACTGTGGGATGATGTAGAATGTGACATCCAATGTTTTTTGTCCTATTTGTAATGGAAGGATGATCAATCCTATCATAGGGAAAGTAAAACAATTGTGTGTTTTCATCTATGCTTTTAGTTTATCATAATCATCTTGATAAAGATCATGTAATACCAAAAATTCCTCGGTGATCATGTTCTCTCCACAGGAAGGATCTATTAGTATCCCATTCATGGGATTTTCATAGATACAGTCAACTATGTAAAGAGGACCATCGGGGATATTTTTAAGTATGTCCTTAGAAGAGAAATTAATTTCAAGAGATTTCTTAGGTTGGCCCTTACGAGGGATAATGTCTATCAAACCTACCATCTCATCCATAGGATTAACATGGGTCACATGAGAGATGGGATTAGGATGTTCATCATCTATATCAACATTCATCATATCACTCTGTGTAGTTTCACTAGCTTTGAGAAATGAAATATTATGTTTAGGCATTGGATCAGTGAAAATTTGAAAGTTTTGATTTGGAGGGGCAACATACTTATTGCCTTGATCATTAACACCTGCAATGGATAGACAGTTGGAATCAATGAGGTCTTGCACAAGATGTTTTTAAAAGACACTTACATTGTTCCATGTCATGTCCATTTTGTCTATGATAATGGCAATAAGCATTGGACTAAAATTTTGGAGGTAAAGGCTTAGTAGGATTGGGTGCTTTAATGGCAGGCAAGGTAATTATTTGTTGTAATAGTTGGGACATTGTGTTATGAAGGGTGTCTGGTAAAGGTGTGAATTATCTTTTCGGATCTCCATAACTAAAGGGAACCACAGTTTTAACAATTGCTACTTGGTTGTGGACGGGTTGATTTGGTTGTGGAGGGGGATTGAACTATAAGAACCCCTTTTTTTGCTTTCTAAATGGTTGGGAATTGTTTTGGTTGGCATGTTGATATTTCTCAGCTCATCCAGAAGTGGACCTTGTATCTCAACCACTAACTAAATTTTGGTAGTCACAAAGGGCAGTACACAAGTGCATGAAAGAGGGAAATTTAATCATAGTGAGTTTTTCCAGAAGTTTAGTTTGCAAGTTTTCTATAAACATCTTTTGAAGGTGTGGGTCAGGAATCTTGACGTCGATTTGGGAATAAAGTGATTGATAGTGTGAGATAAAATTAGTTATATTTTCTTCCTCATTTTGCTTGCATCTCATCAAATCGACCAAGGTCTTCTTTGGATTCATATGCACTTGGAAATTATTTATAAAGGCATCAACCAGTTCATTGAATGAACAAATTAAATTGTTCGGTAAAGATGAAAACCATTCCAAGGTAGTGTCTTTGAAGGTCCTAGGAAACAGTTTTGCTAACAATTTATCCTCAAGGACAAAGTCACTACATAAGGTAGTGTAGTCATTAACATGGTTAGAAGGATCTCCCTTCCCTCCATATTTTTCAAATTTATTCATCTCTACTCCTTGCAACATCGGTGTTTATTAATATCTCCAAGGATAATGTGTTGCTTCAAACATAATATGTGGGTATTCCATTCTGATTTTGTTTGATGGTTGATATTTTTATTTTCATGGATGAAACAGTTTGGAAAAGTTGTGTTATGATAGGATCATTGTAAGTGGTATGAGGTAGAAGTGAAAGTGGTAACGGAGTGTATGTAGTGGTAGGGAAAGTGAATGGAATGCTTATAGATGGTATTGTAGAAGAGGATAGGACTTGCAATGCCACATAGGAATTACAGATTCTAGTAGGAATACCTAAGGAAGGAATCACATTACTAACTAGTTGGAATGTTGTTGTGACATGAGGAGTGGTATAGCTAGGTATGGAGGCTATTGTTGAGGGAGGAGGAGTTTGAGGTCCTCCTTGGCTAACACAGTGTTTGCTAGTTGAGAGGCACTAGAGGTGGAAGGAACATGTTTTATATAAATCTCAACTATTTGTTTCATAATGTCTCGGCCTTCTTCACTTTCAAGCATGGGACAGATGTTTTCTATGGTAGGAATTGTAGTGACTGAAATTTTTTCAAGGCTTACTTGATCTTGGAGATGTTTTAAGTCCTCATGAATTTGAATTATTTTGTCTTGCGGTATATGATCAATTTGTGTGTCAACTTGCATGTTATTGGAAGGAAAAGAGTTGCTAAAGATAATATCCATGCCTAGTGTACTAGTTTCCATACTAGGAGTGGAAGCTTTAGATAACCCAAGATCCACAATGAGTGTATTATCGTGGGATAACCTGAGTCTCAAACTTCTTCTCACTAAGGTATTAGAAATAGGACACCAAACACTCATTCAAAGGTTTCTAAAGGAAGGTTGAATGCAAATGAAATGTAAACTAATAAGAATGAAATGAATGAAATTGAAATTCTGAAAAATAAAATTGAAATGCAAAAACAACAAGAAGAAACTTAGAAATTGCAGATTTAATCCCAAAAAATGCAGTGAAAATTATGCACCTAGACTAAGTTGCCCAGGGTGGCGAATGATCCAGGTAGTGATTTTTTTGAAATTTTTCATAATTTTTTTATTGGATTTTATGCTTTTTAGGTTTTCAAATGCAGATATAGTATGAAAACATAGAATTTTGTTAATTTTAAATGAAATGCAATGCAAAAATGCAAGCTAGATGAGCTTTTCACTAAAGAAAATTTTAAAACCGTAGGATGCAATTTAAACAATGCAAAATGCAATGCAATGTAATTCTAGGATTTAAATGCGCTTGAAATTGGAAATATAATGTTCTAAAGTCAAGTTCACCAAAATGTGGACAATGGAAATGGAGTTACAACTTCTCTTATCCACACCTAAAATGGGAATGAAGGAAGAGGAATATGATTTCGCAAAGTTCACACTCAAGAACAATTCCAAGAGATTCCAATGCAATGAAGATTGAAATCTGTCAAAGGAGATTGTTCCTAAGGATAGAAATTGATAAAGAAGATAAATTATGAACGCTAAAATAAGGAAATCCAAAATGTTCGAAAACATAATGGGATCTATGCAAAATGACCTAAGAATGCAAACAAACTATAATAGAACTTAATGAGACTAGAGAGGTGCACCTGGAAACTAGAAAGTGATGAAGAGGAGATCTAGAATATTGTAGAAAATAATTATTAAAGCCAACTAGGAAACTTACACCAAGTTGGGCGAATTAGTCCTGTTTCGAGGAAATTCTACCGGAACAAGTTTCAGCCAAAAGGGTATCTAGAACTGCAGAAAACACTTTTCAGGCCTAGCAGTGGGACTAATTCTCCATTGATGGTGACTTACTCCACCTTCATATTTTAGGAATTAAATTGTATTAAATGATGTTTAACGGGATTATTCTCCAAAACACACTTAAGTAGGGCTTGTAAGTGTATGAAGAGGTCATTTAAACATAAGAAAGGGTCAAATTATTGATGGCAAGCCTAGAAAAGTATGAAAGTTTGTTACAACACTTTACAACAATTTGAAATAATACTTGGTATGTAATAAAAGGAGGTTATTTAGGTGAAATATATTAATAAGGTCCTAGAAAAGTGTGAAAGTATGTTACAACACTTCACAACACTTTTACAAGAAATCATAGAATTCTTATTGATTTGCTAAGGCCCAAGACCTAATGTGAATGTGTTGACCACATTACAACAATAAATCAATGCACAACTAGGACAAGGCCACATGGAGGACACAAACGAGACAAAAAAAGTAGAAGGGTTACTTTTTTAGTGTCCACACCTAGAACATCAAGCAAGAATGTAATAGGCACCAAATGGGTATTCAAAAATAAGTTGAATGAAGATGGAGTAGTGGTTACGAACAAAGAAAAGTTAGTATGCAAAGGATATTCTCAAGTAGAAGGTATTGATTTTGAAGAAACATTCACTTCAGTTGCAAGATTAGAATTTATTAGAATGTTTCTTGCAATTATTGTGTATAATGAATTTGAAGTATATCAAATGGATGTCAAATCTATGTTTCTAAATGGAAAACTTGAAGAGGAATTATATATTAAGCAACAAGAAGGTTTTTAGCTATCAAAGAATGATGATTATGTCTGTAGACTGAGAAAATAATTGTATGGTTTGAAGCAAGCCCCAAGGGATTTGTATTCAAGGTTGGATTAGTATCTACAACAAAAAGGATTCTTGAAAGGATGTGAAGATAGCAATCTATATTTCAAATCTGGAGGTAAGCACATGATTGTTGTGGTAGTATACGTAGATGACATTATATTCAATGGTAGCCATGATAAAATGGGAAAAATATTTGCTAAAAATGTGCAAGATGAGTTTGAAATGTCCATGCTAGGAGAACTTAGTTTTTTTCTTGGTTTGCAAGAAAACTAATAAAGGTATATTTATATCAAAAACCAAGTATGCAAAAGAAATTCTTAAAATGTTTTTCATGGAGGATTGTAGACTAGTCAATACTCCCATGATTCCTGGCTACAAGTTGAGTAAATTAGATGAGACACCTAATGTAAATCAGACTTTTTATAGATCAATGATTGGAAGTTTGCTATATTTAATTGCATCTAGGCTAGATTTAATGCAAGCAGTTTGTATGGTAGCTAGATTTCAGTTTGAACCAAAATAATCACATGTAAATGTAGTAAAGAGAATCTTTAGATACATCAAAAGTATTGTTGACTATGGTTTATGGTATCCCAAAAACAAACATATCCGTTTAACAGCATACATAGATGTAGATTGGGAAGGAAGTGTGAACCAAAATAATCACATGTAAATGCAGTAAAGAGAATCTTTAGATACATCAAAAGTATTGTTGACTATGGTTTATGGTATCCCAAAAACAAAGATATCCATTTAACAGCATACATAGATGTAGATTGGGAAGGAAGTGTGGATGATAGAAAGAGTACTAGTGGAGGATATTTATTTTTGGGAAACAGATTAGCTTCTTGGATGAGTAAAAAGCAAGAGTTTGTCACTCTTTCTATAGCAGAAGCAAAATATGTTGCATCATCTACATGTTGTACCCAAGTCCTATGGATGAAGCAAACATTAAAGGACATCAAGGTAGAGTACATTGAACCTATTTCAATTCTTTGTGACAATTCAAGTTTTGTTAATATCTCAAAGAATCCAGTGATGCACTCCAGAACAAAGAATATATCAATCAAGTATCACTTTATGAAAGAAAAGATTGTAGATAAGGAAGTAAGCATAGAGTATGTTCCTACTAAGGAAAAAGTGGTTGATATATTTACAAAGCCTCTTCCTATAGAACAATTTGAATTCTTGAGGCAGAAGCTGGGAGTAGTTTATCCCACCACATATCCCTAAACATTATGATGCAGGGGCATCCAGAAGCATTCAAAAAATTGAGGCAGTTAACAATGAAGTTGTAGAGTGCCAAATTACTACATTTGATTGCTAGAGGTTGAGGAGCTAAAATTAGTTACTATACACTATTAGCATTAATGTCTTAAGGTTGTATATGTCGAGGATATTGAGAAAATTGTAATAAAATAAGTTGTAAGTTATCAGTGATGCAGTTAAGGTTGTATATGTCGAGGATATTGAGAAAATTGTAATAAAATAAGTTGTAAGTTATCAGTGATGCAGTGGAGTGTAGTATGTTGGCCAGCTCAGTATATTGATGATCAGAGGTTGTGGATTAAAGGGTTTGTTGTTGAGTAGATCTAGTGTTTCCATGTTAAGTTTCAGAGATCCAAATGAAGATTTGATTGAGTTATGAATATCTATGTTCTAACAGTTGTTCAGCTATTCTAGTTGGTGTCCCTGAAGGAAGATGATGTAATTCTAGTAACTTGAGTTGTTGTGGACATTTCTGTGGTGATTTGTGATGCTCGTGAATGTTTCTAGATCATGTGTTGTTAGTCCACATTGATCGTTGTGCTCACGATTGGTGATTTCCTTTTGGGAGTCAATGCTTTTCATGTTCTTGGCCGACAAGGTGTTTGTATGATGTTGTGGATCTTCGACGAATAATATTGGAAGGTGTTTTTTGTTTGAGGATGTTGTTTTGGGTCCTTAATTTATTGTGTCTGACATTGGTTGGTTTTCATTATAAATTGTTTAATTGTTTGAGGCTGACCTATTTGATTCTGCATGTTACCTTACTATCCATTGTAATTGGGCCAACATGTTAATGGTTAGATGAATTGCAGATGATATAAATAGAAGAGAGAGGATTTGTTACAAGGGACAGAAGAGGGGGGATCAATAAGGTGATCGATAATAAAAAGTATGAAGCATGGTGATGAATTATTTTGATCCAGAGGAATCACAGAGTAGAGGGAGTGTGGAGCTGTAAGAAGGAGTCGATGGAAAATTGTTATTATTTGAGTTGTTTGTAATCCCTGGGTTGTGGCCTAGAATCTGTTAAGCCCAAGAGGCATATGTAATGTGTTTTGAGATTATAATATAATGAGGAATGAGCCTTGAAGGTTGTGTTTTTCCCTGTTAGGGTTTTCCCAGGATATATCTTGTGTTCGGTGTTCATGAATATCTTTTATCTTTCTGTGGATTAGCTATTATTTTTTGTCATGTATCTGTTATAGTCATGGAGTTAGTAATTTAGGCTACAAGGTAGGGCAGTCCTTAATTGGATCCTCATGCCTTTGCTGCATCAAAAGGTATTAGAGCTAGTTGTGAGCCTGTTAGTTGGTTATGAATTTTTTGGGAAAGAAGATAGTGTTGAGAGAAGTACTAAACCCTAGAAGTAATAAGTGTCATCATAGAAGAAAGATCGAGGAAAGAAAGATTCGGGTAGGCATTTGAATTTAGTTGTTTATCTGATTTGTTTCAATGGGGAAGATTGGGAAGAGGATGAAGAAGGAAAATGAAAACATAATATGAAAAATGGATACTTTGGAGGAAAAATTATGCAATTCAGAAGTGTAATTCAGAATTCATGGAGAGAATGAAAGAACTAGGAGGGGACAAGTATGATGCTCTTGAAGAAGAACTGAAAAATATAAGAAGGAGAAATGAAGAACTAGAAGTAGAGCTGGATATGTTTGAGGATCTTGAAAATAAATTTGTAGAAGGATTCAAGTTGTTTGTAAAGGTGGAAAAGAGGAACATAGATCTGGAGGAAAGTTTGAAAGAGTTGAACAAGAAGAATAGTTTGCAGAAGAAGGAAATATCTAGCTTAAAGGAACATGTTAATTAGTTGGAGCAATCACTTATAGAATGCCAGAAGGAGAATGAGAATCTAAGATCTAAGCCTAAATTTTGTGATGTTTCTTGTAATAATAATGATTTGTGTGATGTTGTAGAAGTTTCTTTAGAAGGTGAAGTTGAAGATAGCAATGTAATAAAGTCTACAATTATTGGTGATGGTATTGGTTTCACAATCATGCAAAGAAGGATATGAAGGAAAAGGATTAGGAAAGCATCAGCAAGGAATTATAGAACCTATTGTACCAATAATGAGACCCAAAATTGAAGGCCTTCGATATTATAGAGGTAAGGATGTTGTTACAAGTTCAAACAATTTGAATCAAGGAAGAAAAAGTCTGTATTGTTCACATTGTAATAGGCATGGACATGAAAAGGAATTGTGTTGGGATCTATATCCTTGTAAGTTATGTGGATTAAGGAATAATTCTGAGAAGATGTGTTGGGATAAAATCAGAAGGAAAAATCCTATGAAATATTGTAAGCAAATGGAATATGGATGGATTGATGGAGCAAAATGGAAATATGTTATAGTTTGTATGTTTAGAAGATTGTACAAATGGAAGAACTCATATGTTGAATCAAGATGTAGAGAAAGAAGACCTTACGCAGAGTAGAACAAGGACAATATTCAAAATATAGAAGGAGAGGTGACAAAATTCATAATGCTTATCACAATGAAGGGTACTAGAGGAGTGACAGAGGATTTGCTAGAAGAGGAACCTATTTTCAAGTTTGGAGGAAGATAGAATCAAGCACTAAAGGTCATCAAGAACCTAATACCAGAGAAGCTAATGAAAGAGAAGCAATAAAGGATGCAGAGATAGTTTGTGTAGATGAAGAAGATACTGTTGATACAAAATTAGTTTATGCAGAGGAAGGGAGGCCTTTGGAGGTATCAGATTTCATAGAGGAACCAGGAGAAGGTGAAGTATTGATCTTAAGGAGAAAGCTTAGCAAAGTAAATATGAATGAAGGAATAGAAAAAGAAAATGATCATGAGGAAACTTGCAGAGAAGGCTTGCTCAGACCGCTAACCAATGAGGCAGTACAAGGCTTGCAAGTAAATTGTTGAACTGTAATGCCTCGCGGTGTGAACCCCAAAGGACCACAAAACACCACAATATTTTTTTTTTGGTTTGAAAGTGAAACATTGCATAAGATGAAGATGTAAATTCTGAAATACAATTATACTTTTGCAAAGTCATCTACGTCCTCCAGGGTGCACGAGAGGGTCATTACGAATCATAAACTTTTATTTAACAAAAGTGAATAAACAACCAAGATTACATAGTGATATCTTACAGTCATCCATACTTAAAAGAGAGGAAGAGATATTCATCATTTATTACAATTAAATTTCTTAGTTCCATAATACAATTGTGGAGCATATTTCCATAGATACAACACATCATGATTACATTAATACATTACATAATGCTCCCCTTATAACAATGGGAAGAGTACATCAAGTACAAGAACACCAAAATATACACACTAAACATCCTAATAAAACTATGACAATCTTAACTAATTTTGCAATAATTTTCGTCTTTTTTTTGTTTACTTTTAAGACAATAACAACATAATCCACTACATACAATTATAGTCAATGATCTCACTAATTAGAAGCAAGGATAAACTTGATTTACTACTTTTAACATTGGAGTTTATTTATTTAGGGTTGACTTAACGTACCTCTTACATTCCATCATACTAAAGTTTCCTCACTCCCAATACATGTTCCTGCAAGGTCTACATGACTTGGCACACACAAATGATCATTGGTAGTTAGCACATGTTCACCAAGACAAACTATACAAGTCAACGATAGTTTACAATGTCGAGGAAAAAGACAAGTCTAAAATAATGACTCTGAAACAAGACAGTCCTAAGGGCCCGACCTAATTCCTCAAGGGCTCGTCTCCGATGGCCTTGCCTACGTATATAATTCGCAGAGGAATCGTAGTTCAACTTTTCATATCCCATAATGGGTTACTTACAATGAGGGTATCTCGCCTTGGATCAATATATAACTTTACTTCGACACAACATAATCCCAATAATGTTTACATACACCAAAATCAATTCCTAACTCAAAATACATCATGCCCCCTATTCTTTAAGTTATAACACTATAAGAGAAAATCCCCCTATAGGGTCCTTAAAATGTAAGATGAGAAGAAAAACTAACTATATGATAAAAAGATTACAATAACAAAATCCACAACCTATCCAAATCAAATGCTAGATCTGAATTATCAAATCTAATATCAAATAAGGAATTCAAATATTAATCCTTTGATGCAAAATACCTGACAATCATGTAGCCTTTAAATATCATCAAGTTAGAAAATTATCATATTTCTTTAAATCCTTCATGCAATGATTATTGAAAAATTCACTTAAATATTCTAAATTGAATGATATTGGAAGGATACATTACTATCAACCTTTTTGCTCCAACATTACCTAGGGATTCTAGTTCTTGAAAGACTTACTAAGTTTAAGCAACATTAATCATATAATCATTGTGCATCATATGAATTGAGTAAATAAACCATACTACCAAATCTTTAGCCTAAGCACTTACATAAAAGAATAGTACTAGTATTGCTTGTAATATGAATAATATTCGTATAACACTTATAACTTTATCATTGCAAAAATATACTGGTTAAATATACAAATAATCATATCCCGATCAAATTTTAGTACAATACTAGTTTTACTATTAAATTTATTATCCATTGTTAACACTATTGCTATGATTAAAATATCTATATTAAGATTAAGGCATTTTATGTTGCTATTAACTAATAACTTTAGCCTATACAATACATATATATATATATATATATATATATATATATATATATATATATATATATATATATATATATATATATATATATTATTTAAGAACAAATGTTATTTTTATTTATTATAAAACAATAACTAAGTGTCTTTTATAATTAATAAATTATTTCAGATATATATATATATATATTTACTTTAAGAGGACCTAAAGAAAAGAAGATAATATCTTTTCTTTATCTAATTAATACTTGTCTTTATGAAGGAAGACTAAAATAACAAAAGAAAAGGAAATATCTTTTTAATAAAGAATAGGTATTACTAAATCTTAAGCTTTATACTTTCCATGGGAGAAGGAAGGTATTCTCACGTGAGAAAGAAACTAAGAGCCTTATAAAACTTAAATTTAGTGAGATCACGTGGAGCCCAGAATGGGTATTTTCTTTTTACCGTGATTTTCATTTTAATAATCTCACTTTAAAATTCTCACCAAACCAGCTATTGCTTGTTAAATTGGAAAAGTGATAGGACGTTGCCAGCAAGTAAGAGTTTAAAGAATAGTAACCGTGGCAGGGAAAAGAGCAAAAGCAATAAGGAAAATAGAACAGAAAATGTCAAAATGATGAGCGATTGAGATTCATTTATTTTTATTTTATTTCACTTTATTTTTTTTATGCAGTGAAGCTAAAATATATACTGCATATCCAACACTTTAGATTTATATAAAAAAATATATATCATCAACTAGAAATCAAAAAACAATAAAAATTACAACATTCTATTTTCAAGTACTGCAAGATGTGATAGGCTGCCAACGGAAATCTGAGAGGCTATTTTCTACAGTTTTCTACATTCTAGCGTTGCTGCTGTGATAGGTTGTAAATGACATCAGGGACATTATTTAAAGTTTATACACTCTCCCTAGTCCCAAACACTGCAGCAGTGATGGCTGCCAAACAAAGAGGGAGAAATGCAGTCTCATGAAATGGGACGCAATAAATGCATAATGTGCATAGAATGGATTTAATGTACCACTCAAGTTTTAGAGTTTGTAGTTGTAGACTGGTAACTCCAAAATGCAGAATTATTCAATGCTCCCTACTGACACTATGGTTGTTAAGGATAAAGGGCCTGAAAATGCGACTGGGGTTAGCTCCAAAGTATACTCAGATGTTGCATACTCATTTAATGACAATGATGAAGAAGAGGCCATGAGACAGAATCCAAGGACTAAGTAAGTGGAGGAAAATTCAGGCATCTCAAGGAGGAAAAATAATGCAGGACATGAACAAGATGGATTTCTTGAAAAGGCTTAAAAAACTTCCAAGTGAATGCAACTAGCAGGTGAAAAGCAATAGGTTGTTTAAACCTTTAAACTTCCTATTGCGTTCAAGTGCTGCAGCTGAGACAGGCTGACCATGGTATCAGGGAGATTATTTACACCTCTACAATTTTCTATCTTCATGCACTGCAGATGTGACAGGTTGCCAAAGGAATCAGGAAGGCTAATTACGCCTCTACAGTTTTCTATTTTTTAGATGTGGCTATTGTGACAGATTGCCATGAACAAGGCATGTGAACTGTTTATCAAAATGCCACAAAAATGACGTCAAATCCTGAAATGTGATAAGTGCACAATATGCAAGGAATCCATTCATTGATAAGACTAGAGAAACTATCAAGCAAATGCAATTGGCCGCACTAAGCTAGACACCACGTCCCTTGCTAGCATCCTCCTTGCCTGTGCGCAAATGGGAGCTTTGGAAACAAAAATAAATAATTAAATAAACATATTTTGTATAAATAATTATGCTGATATACATTTAACCACATAGGGTAAAGGATAGCGAAATGTTAAATCCTAAATGTGCTCATTGTTTGGACTTGACAGAAATTTGCATTTACATAAACATACTTTGAAACCACCATGCAAACCTTATTTACAGGAAACTCTCCAAATTAGAGAAGGGAAGGGTGAATACCAAGAAGGAAGAGTTTGGGGGAGTGAAAACCAAAGAAGATGCTTGGCCAGCATCCCATCTGCCTGCACCAACAACAAATGCAATTGCTACGTATACACCAGACTCCACACCCTTTGCCAGCCTCCTCCCTTCATGTCCCCCAAATGGCCGCTTCTCCCCAAAATGGTTACGAACCCGCCCCCCCCCTCCCGCTCCCCCCCCGTAAAAATAGGAGTGGGAATTTTTACCTCCCCCTTCCCAAAATTAATCCTGGAAGATATGCATGCAAGAAAATAGGACGCCCCGAAGGACACGTGAACTTTTGACAAAATGTGGGTGCTTTAAACAAGACACGTGAACTGGAAGGAATACATTGAAGGCAGGTGGAGGGCTCATGCCACGCAGGTGTACTTCTTAGATGCTCTTTTAAGTTTCTTTATTATATCAGTTTAATATATATATACTCTTTACTTCTACATTTATTATTTTGAATATTATTAAATCTCATATTTTTAAATATATTTAATGACATACCTTAATAATATTAAATGTATTTTTATTTTCCTTAATCTCAAGAACTATTGACACAAAATTGCCACTACCATTTATATTATTTTAGTAATAATAATAATAATAATATTTATTTTGTTTGACATTATTTATTATTATTATTATTATTATTATTATTATTATTATTATTATTATACTTTATTAGTAATCTCTAGATGAAATAAAACAAAAGACTTATATTTCTCTTATTAATTTTATGAAGGAATTGATTCAATGAAAGAATAATTGAATAAATATTATATATATATGCAAATATTAAAATTTTCAATTTAAACTTCTTAAATCAAATAACATCCTCTTTCTACTGCTCACATAACTCAATGGCATGATTAAAAATGAAATCTCAAATAGCACTTACACAGAAATCCAAAGAGACCGATTCGGAGGGGTGCTACATGAACCTTGACCATGACAAGATGAAAAACCTAAGGAAACTAGTAGGGTGGGCTTGCTCAAACCACTGACCAATGAGGTAGTGCAAGGCTTGCAAGTACAACACTAAACCAATTCAAAGAGACAACATTGGGTTAGAAGAACCTAAGGCAGTTTTGCAGGGTGGAATTGACTAGAACGCTGAGCTTGAGGTAGTTGCAAGTGCCTATGGAGAGATCATTGAACCAATTCAAGAGACAACACTAGGTTTGACATAGTACAGACCAAAGTGAAGAGGCTCACTTTTCAAATAACCCCTAGAGTCTGATGCAGGGGCATCTAGAAGCATTCAGAAAATTGAGGTAGCTAACAATGAAATTGAAGAGTACTTGATTACTAAATTTGATTGCAGGAGGCTAGGGAGCTCAAATTAGTTACTAGACACTATTAGCATTAAGTTCTTAAGGCTGTATATGTCGAGGATATTGAGAAAATTGTAATAAAATAAGTTGAAAGTTGTTAGTGAAGCAGTGGAGTGCAATATGTTGGCTAGCTCAGTATGTTGATGGTCAGAGATTGTGGATTAAAGGGTTTTTTGTCGAGTAGATCTAGTGTTTCCATGTTAAGTTTCAGAGATCCGCATGAATATTTGATCAAGTTATGAATATTTGTGTTCTTATAGTTGTTTAGTTGTTCTAGTTGGTGTTCCTGAAGGAAGATGATGTGATTTTGGTAACTTTATTTCTTGTAGACATTTATGTGGTGATTCGTAATGCTCATGGATGTTTCCAGATCATGTGTTGTTAGTCCACATTGATCGTTGTGCTCATGATTGGTGATTTTCTTTTGGGATTTCATGTTTTCTATGTTCTTGGCCAATAGGGTGTTTGTAGCGTGTTGTGGATCTTCGAGGAATAATCTTTGAAGGTGTTTCGTGTCTAAGGATGTTGTTTTGGGTCCTTACTTTGTTGTGGCCAACATTGGTTGGTTTTCATTGTAAATTGTTTAATTGTTTGAGGCCGACCTATTTGAGTCTGCACATTACCTTACTAGTCATTGTAATTGGGCTGACATGTTAATGGTTAGATGATTTGTGGATGATATAAATAGAAGAGAGAGGGTTTGTTACAAGGTAAAAAAGAGGGGGGATCAATAAGGTGATCAATAATACAAAGTATGAAGCACAATGACGAAGTATTTTGATCTAGAAGAATCATAGAGCAAAGGGAGTGTGGAGCTCTAAGGAGTCGATGGAAAATTGTTATTATTTGAGTTGTTTGTAATCCCTAGGCTACAGCCTAGAATCTATTAAGCTCAAGAGGAAATTTGTAATGTGTTTTGAGATTATAATATAATGAGGAATGAGCTTTGAAGGCTAGGTTTTTCCCTGTTAGGGTTTTCCCAGGATATATCTTGTGTCCCGTGTTCATGAATATCTTTTATCTTTTTGTGGATTAGCTATTAATTTTCGTTGCATATATGTTATGATCATGGAGTTAGTAATTTAGGCTGAAAGGTGGAGCAGTCCTTAATTAGATCATCCTACCTTGGATGCATCACATTAAGTGATAGGGCATATATCGAGGGGGAGCTTCATTGGTCAATTATTTAACCCTGGTTAAGCATAGTGTAATCAAGTCATGTGAAATCTTGTTTGTACAATTTCTAATGACTTGATGGTTGCAAAGTTTGTCAAAATTGGAGCATTTCCTTAGGGGGAGTGTACCCTTTTCCATTGATGTCAAAGGGGGGGAATGGGAGGAAAAATAGAAGCTTGCTGAGAAGAGAAGAGATGTATGTCATAGGGGAAGTTGTTGTGTTATAGTGTGAATAATCAAATTGGTGTAGAGCTTCAGTGGTATTTGGATAAGGAGTTAGAGTTTTGCCATCAATGACAGAGGGGGAGATTTTTGGAATATGTTTTGATTGATGTCAAAAGGGGATCAGAGGAGAAGTGTGTTGATCCCATATAGAAGCACAAATGTTGTCATTGATGTCAAAAGGGAAAATTAGACAAAGGATTTTTTTGGAATGAAAATAGAGGAAGGATGGAGAGTAGTGGATCTGAAGGGAAATTTGGTGGTAGATTCGTGATGGGTTTCTCAAGAGCTTTCCAGAAAGGTATTTTCTAGGTCGTGAGGTCAATGGAAATCTCTGCATTTATTGGTTCATTCTTTTGGTCTAGGGCCAAAGTTGTAAGGATTCACGGAGTTCCAGGTTTTCCTAACCTATAGCATAGGGTTCTCAAATTTTGAAACCTCCCGACTTGGCGACTTAGCTAATGGAGTAATAAGGAAGAAGGTTCTCCTTTTTTTTCAGTGATTTCACAAGTTTCCAAGAGTTTGTAACCTCCAAAAAGAGGTTCTCAAGTTTGGATTTGCAGCGACATTGAAATATTGCTTGATGAATGGTAGAGATTGAATGGTGATGATCGATTATTGAAGATCCGATGGCGCTCATCAATTCTACTAAGTGAGCTTTTGGAGGATCTCGGGTAAGTCTCGTGGGGACAATGGAAAACCATTGATCTTAAACAAGATACAATGGTGCATGATGGTAGCATACAAAGTAAGTGGAAGGTTATGTCAAAGGTGTACACACGGTAGCTACCAGCACACCCCCGCTGAGAATCCAGCGGGACCCGTTCAAGACCTGTGGAGCTAGCAGGGAACAGTGAAGTTTGATCAAAGATGATCGAATTGTGCATGATGCATGTATGGTGGGACCTACGAAGGTTTCAAGAGATGACGTATGCCATGAATGGTGTGGATTACATCAGATAAATTAGATGATAGTGATGAAAGGATTCTTCATCATTCTAATTGGAGGTCATCAACAAGAATTGTTCAGATTTCCCCTCGACGAAGTGATAAGGCAAGAAGCTAGTGGGACCTGATGGTGGCGTAGGCTGACAAGTGGTGAAGGGTGATTGCTTGATAGACCAACTCACATCATTGTTGTGAGTTGTGTTGCGATGACATGGATGACAAATGGAAATAGCCCGCTAACCCCACAAGGTTTGTGTGGGTCCGTTGACTGAGCTCGCAAGGTCTGCAGGCTTTCGACACATGTCTTAGTGGACCTCGCATATGGTGAACCATGTATGAAGCAGACTAGCGGCAAAGATCAAAAGGAAGATGATCCAATGGTCAAGATTGAAGGTTGATTCGTCAGTCATGATTTAATGTAATTGTGATGCACTATGTGATCGTGATGGTTATGTGATCAACGACGGATATTTTAACAACTGTTTATCAGAAGGTGTGTTTTAAAGTTGTGATAATGAATGGAAAGTGCAAGATCGTGGTGTGAAGTAAGTAGATTGAGGGCCATAAGTCAAAGATAGAAATATGATATGGCTACGACAGTGAAAATAAGGGTTTCGACTGGTAACCAACATGGAAATGTGAAGTAATGCTCTATATGTTTCAACAATAATCGTAATGAGATTAGATGCACAAGACAGTGGTTCAGATGATCGCATTGACAATAATCATGGTCAAATCGAATGAACAGAAGGATGAATTGAATGCATAATTATATTTTAGGGTTCGACAAAGAGAATGAGGAAAATTATTTGTAACTGAATTAAATGTTGGGAAACTCGATGTAAGATATGGTGATATTTGGTAAACCCTATCAGATGTCTTAATTATGAGTTGAACAAATGTGTATGTGGCTCAAGGAAAAGGAAGCTTGCTGGTGGAGTTTACAAGTGAAGGAAACCCTAGCAGAAGATTAGAGAAGATTTGAACGGTGGTGAGAATCTTGAGGCAATAATTGCAGGTTGGTAAAGAAGGAAGACAATCATGTATTTTTCCATTTGTTGAGTATACAATTGGTTAAGGTGAATTTTTGCAAGTGCATAGAGTGTTGAACAGATAGATGTATAGCTAAGAATATGGTAGAGAAGAGAGTGCATAGTAGAGGAGAGTTAAGAATAGAAGTATGTGTTGTTGAGAGTGCAGCTACAACAACAAAGTGTAAGTTGCAATAAGTGCAACATTGTACTGTATGTATTGATGCATCTCAAGTTTATGTAGAACCACTTATATGCATATTTGAACTTGTAATTCTAATTGAGGTAGTAGCCTCATTGTACTGAGTTGTAGCTCAAAATAGGGGATTGTAGTCTCCTTAAAGTTGTTGCTTCTAAAATAGGTAGTTCAAGCTTCCTTGTGGTTGTAGCCCTTAAAACTTGTAACTGAACTTTGATGTTTGTGAGGCTGGATTAGGATAGTAGATCCTAGCAACATTTCTCACCGTGGTTTTTCCCATCTTGGGTTTTCCACGTATATGTGGTGTTGTATGTTGGTTTCTCTTGTAATTTTGATTATTATATTTGTCCATGTTTCAATCTACACATCTGAGTTTACAATTGAATCTGCAAAATTTTTGAAGGACTAAAAGTTTTAATATCTACTAATTCACCCCCCTCTTAGTAGATCATTGTGTTCTAATAGCTACAACAAATTATCATTATCAAGTTTCCTTGTAGGTAGTTCTAAGATAAGCATAGGTTTATTTTAAATTTGCGGTTGTTATGAGGGTGGATAAATGATAAGTTTAGGCTTAGGATATTGCTTCAAGGGGTATCTAATATGCATAACATCAAAAGAATTATCCTTAATTTCATGATCTCTTAGTGAGGGGGAGTCTAATGTCACTTCATCATCTTCATCTAAGTAAGCATCATTACAATTTTTTGAAAGACATGTATCAATTATATCATTCTCTTGCACCATGATATCATCCCTAGTAGGAGAGACTTTAGGAGAGGAGAAAACAAGATGTTCATCAAATTCCATGGTTCGATTTTGTAAAGTAACTTCACAAATAGGGGAGGCATCAAGAGAAGAACAACTATGATTCTCATGCTTACCAATGATTGGATCCTTTCATTCAAATAGATTTTTCCTAATGGTAGGAGTATTAGGAAAGGGAGAAACAAGTTTCTCATGACTCTCAATAAGTGTATCTTCTAACACCAAACTATCCTCTTCACATATAGGAGAGATATTAGGAGAATAACAAATTTGATTTTCATGGTTATCTACAATTGCATCCCCATGTCCTATAATTTCTTCCCAAGTAGGAGAGGTAGGATTTGCATAGCTCTCAATAATTGGATCTCTTAACACCAACATATCCTCCTCACAAATGTGATTTTCATGATTTTCCACGATTATATCCTCTTTCACTAAAGCATTCTCACAAGTAGGGGAGGTGTTGGGAGATTAATGGAGACTAGGTAAACTAATGTTAAGGAATATTTGAATGTTTTCATCTTCTTGTGTCATAATATCTTCCCAAGGGGGGGGAGGAGAGAGAAAAAAATACTTTCATGATTCTCATTGATTGTATCTTCTTTAACCAAGATACCTTCCTCACTAATAGGATAGGTATCAGGAGAAGTAACAATATTGGTTTTCATGATTATCTATGCCTATATCTTCTTGTACCATATCATCCTCACAAATGGGAAAGATAATAGGTTTTCAAATAGGAAATGTAATATTAAGGATTATGTCAACGGTTTGATCTACTTTCTCTAAGATGTTCTCATAATAATGAAAGATAGTAGAAGGATGACCAACATGTTTCTTGATGACTTCATTGTTTTACTCTAAATTGAACTCATAAGAGGAGATGTTGTACTTATGCAATCCATTTTTAACCATATCAAAATGACATCTCTTAAAAGGAAACATGCTATCATGTAAAATTAAGCTATCTAAACTATACAATGCTTCAAGTAAAGTGCAATGCAATGACCTAAAGTGAAATGTGTAAATGCAATTTTTCAGATTTGAAACAAGGTAGTTTGTTTATTACACTATGAAACAATATGAAAATGAAATGTTGTAAATGTAAATTTAAAATTAAGAAAAATGGGATTAGCGAGTTTCCCAAAATGGAAAAGTGGATCCCAAGAGGGAAAAGGGGTCCTATTCTTCTACTTTAATTCAAGGAAATGAGATCCAAACCATGAAGTCACTAACAACCACAAGGTGAGTCAAAGAAAGGTATGAATCAAAAAAATTCCTATCTATGCAAGGATGGGGGTATGAACTAAATAGCACTTTGGGGAGAAAGATGAAAACCATCAAACAAACTCCAAAATGCAAGCTATGAAATGCAAATGAATAGTAATAAAATCTAACAGAAACAATAATCAAAAGGTGGATCTAGAAAGGGGGAAAAAATTGATACCTCTCACCAAAATTAACCTTTTGAAGCTCACTAAGGACTCATTCACCCTTTGGCAAATGGGTCCTAGCTAGGGTTTCTAAAAAATGTTTTTTGGGTTCTCTTTTGTCATTTCTGCACTCCCAGATTCTTGTTTTTCACTATCAAACAACCGAAAATTTGCAATCACACATCAAAGAGAGAAAAATGTTTTTTTGTTAGGTGAATGGGGGTTTTCCTTAGTCAAACCCTATTTTTTTAATTAAACCTTGAAATGAAATAGAAAAGTATGAAGGAATGATGAATGAACAACAATATGCAACAACTCACCAAACCTTAATTGAATTTTGGATTGTGGATTTGCAAACTACCATGAAGTGGCCTCAATGAATGTAGGTCTTGATCATGAAACTTTATTAGAGATAATGTCTTTGAATACTTGCATGGATCTTAAACACTGCATCAACATATTAGCTCAAACAACATGCATGATGCAACAAATCTTTGGCATGACGATAGGAATCTTGATTGTTGCAATAATCCTCTATAAATCTGCCCTTCAATGCACCTTGAAAATAATCTTGAATTACTCTTGATCTCATGAACTTGTTATTAGGAATCCTCTCTTGAATTTATAGGATGAACTTAGTGAAATAACCTTGTATTTATACATATCTTATCATTAATTCCCAAAATTTAAATATCACAAGCCAACATTGAATTGTGGATTTGAATCATTAAAATACCGCAAAAAACATATTTTGAAGGTAGGTCCTAGGTCTAAGTGAGGACCCATTCACCATACGGTGAATGGGCCCTAGGCGACTTACCTAGGACACATATTTTTCAGTGTTAAACATTATGTTAAATTAGGGTCCTATATCTAAGTGAGGACCCATTCACCAAATGGAAAATGGGTCATATGTCACTTACCTAGGACACACATCTTCCAAAGTTAAGTTTTTTGTAATGGAATTTATGAATGTCAGGTTTTATCCCTCAAAAATTGTATTTAATTAGGCTTGGATTTGAATTAAAGGGGCCAATTAAGGAAAATTAACCTCAATCAATTAATGAAGTCCTAGATTAATGTGAAAGTGTAAAGGTACACCTTACAACACCAAAAATAAGGCACAATTAATTCCATTTTAATTGAAAGTACCCTAAACTTAATGTGAAAATGAAAAATATATTTTAGAACACTAAATTAAGGCATAATTAAGTTCATTTTATTATTAATTATTTCCAAATTAAGTATGAAAAGGGATACTTTTTCCTACACTACACTCATTATAATTTGTATGTATTATACTCTGAGATAATGTGTCTCATGAGGTCCTTGCATCTTTCCCTAAGGTTATACACCTTAGTCTGCAAGTCCAGAAGCAGTGAGCCTTAAAAATCATTGTAATCTTTATAATTAGTTTGCTTCATATATTTTGAGTTAACTCTCACCATGGTTTTTCCCTCACTAGGTTTTCCATGTAAAAATCTTGGTGTCCTTGTGTGGTGCATGTTTTCTTTTCTGATCTTCTTTCATTTTATGTGATGTGATGTTTAATCTAAAGATGAGAATGGTTAAGTATTAATATATGTTGATTCATTTCCCTCTCAGTACTATAGTGTGTTCAAAAATTGGTATCAAAGCCAAGTACCTTTGAAAAGCTTAATTGTTCTCTTTAAAATAGAACTACCATATTTTGAAATCCTTGCAATTTGTAAAATAGAGGATGACTAACCAAATTGAGGTGAGGGGTGACAAACCAATTGGGTTGTTGCTATGTAAATACTAAATAACAAAAGCTTTTCATTAGATTCATATTGTTTTGTAAAATTGTGGGTTGGAAAAAATTGGTTGTTATCAAAATTTCAACCCACCTTTTTTTTTAAAACCATCTACACATAGCAACCTAATTAGTTACTCACCCATCACCTCATATAATTTAATCACTGAACCAACAATTTTGTGGTTGACTATAGGCTTCTCTTACACTCTTAGGATCTTTCACCTGAAAGGAGAGAGAAAGAACCCCAAATTTGAAGTGGTTCACTCAAATAAAGGATTGTATTATGTGAATATGACTAAATGCAATGATGTAGATGCAACTAAATAATGAAATTGATTGACTATTGATGCAAAACCTTTGAAATATGCAATGTTTGAAAACATAGAGAGATATGCAAGAATGAACTAAAACATGAACAAATGAAAAATAGAATTGAAAGAAGGCTAAACAAAGTGCACCTAAGCAATGAATGTTGAATCTCAGATGATCTGAATGCTGGCAAAAATTAGTGAAAATCACCAGTAGGACTCATTTTCCACTGATGGAAAATCAATCTTGCTATTGAAAAAAAAACCTAAAAACTAGTTTCTGGTTGTTGAGAACTAGAATTTGACAGAATCTTCTTTTTTAGTCTTAAGGTGGGACTCATTTGCTGCTGATGGAAAATCAGACCTCTCCCAAAATTCTATGAAATCAAAGGTCAATTTTGTAGCTCCAGATTTTCACTTATCTTCTTGTCAGGTTGATGGAGTCAAATCTGTAGAAAATGGACTCATAGGTTGTCTCCAAGCTTAAAATAGGGTTGATTTGACTTGAAACACTTTTTTGACTTATTGACCACCTTTCAACACCTAATTGCTCTATAAATCTGCATATAAACCCTTAATGAAGAAATAGAATGAAATGAACAAGGAGAGATGAATAAGCAACATGCAAATATCCTTAACTCACCATAACCTTGTTGAAGAAATATGAAGATATGTCAATGGCTGCTCCAAGATGCTTGATGAATGCTTGATTAAATGATGCAAAGTGCTCAAATGCTAATTCATAAATGCAAGTGAACTTGGTGATTGAATGATTGTAGGAGATGTAAACTGAGGATAAAAGCACTTATTTATACACTCTTGTGCCCTAATAACCCAATGATACATCATCACAAGTCGACATAATGTAATTTTGAATAAAAACCTAAAGAAAATTTGAATTATTTTGATTTTGGAGCCAAGAGGGATTCATTCGCCACGCATGGCAAATGGGTCCCACCTTGGGCTTCAAAGTGGGTGTTGGGAATTAAGTCACATTTAATGTTATTTTTCAGTTTTACATTCAAAACTAAACTTAATTAAGCCTTATGAGTGTATAAAGTGGTCAAATAAAGCATAAGAAAAGTGTAAATAGTGAAATTAAGCCTAGAAAAGTGTGAAATCTTGTTACAAGACTTTACAACACTTCAAAATAGGACTTGATAAGTGATGAAAAGGTGATTTTTAGGTGAATTGTAATGAAAAGAGTCTAGTAAAGTGTAGATGTGTTACAACACTTCACAACACCTTCACAAGATGCCATAATTTGAATATTTAGGACTTAATGTGAATGCATAAGTTACATTGGAACATTAAATCAAAGCAAAATAGACCAAGCATCATGAGAGAAATACCTAAAATACCATGAAAATGTCAATGATCCATTTTTCTATGGTACATTTAGCCCCCACTTTATTGAGAAGATGAACTTGCTTCAAACTCACACTAAAGTAGCCATGCATATCGAGAGGGATCCAAATGTACTTATGTTAGCAAGATGGAATGACAATGATCAAGCCCCTAGGATGAAGACAAGGAGAATTGGATCAAGCTTTGATCGTCTATCCAACTAGTTGTGGATTAGAACTAGGTTGTTTGTGAGAAAAAGAGAATGCATACTCACTTTAGGGCAACAAAACTCATCGCGGTCCGCTAGGTGAGAAGACCCAAAAAGGTGAAATACATACGCTAGTTGGTATGCACTCACAAACACATAGGTGGCTATGCGGAAAGTTGTGCCACTGAATGGGCTTCCCGCTCAACCATATCAAAGTTATAACTTCTGATAACTTTAACAAGGTGCCACAAAGGAAAATTTTCCTTCATGCATCATGAGACAAGCAAAGCTTCATATTCTTAGAACCCATGAACAAAGAGCAAGGTACCACAAGCATGCAAGTTCCGTTATGCAAGGTGAAAAAAATGCAAAATGCAAAAATGTAAACTACAAAATGTAAAATATGTTCAAAGGATTCTTGTTAAGTTCATGCAAGGTCTGTCACTTATGGGACATTGTGTCTAATGTCTCCAAGAGAGTACCAATCAAAGAATAAAATATTCACAACTTAGGGGATGTAGTGTGTCGCATCAGGCCACTAAGAGGAATGTAATATGCTAAGATAGATTACACTTATGAAGGAAATCACACCCAATGTCGTCCACAAAGTGACAAACACATTATATGGAGTGACAAGGTTGCACTAAGAACCAAGAATCTGAATGAAATGATGCCAATGTATGCCCCCCACTTCAAATGAATTGCTACACATCATTCTATGAGAAATTACTTTAAAGTAGCAAAGGAAAAGTGTAAAAAGAAAATAAGACATGAGAGGCAACTCAAAAAGCCCCTATGCCAAGTCATATGTTTTCAAGTAAGGCTGCATCATGTAAAAAGAAAAAGAAAACAAAAGACAAGAAGGTTTCCCCCATAAAGGAACACACCAAACACATAAGGGATCTATTGATTCGGGGTCAGTATGTTCGTTGCTGCAATGTTTTGATTAAAGAGCTCAGAACTATCATCATTCCCCAAAGCACATAGAACTAGAAGAATGACACAAAGAGAGTGAAAACAATAGAAAAAAAAAGTCCTTTTTGGGTCAACATGGAAGAGACATTGCAGTCTCAACGCTTTGTATCATCCCCAAAAGGAAAACACAAGTGAAAAGAAAATAAAAAGGAAAAAGAAAAGGAAAATCTTTTGGGTCAACATGAAGGAGATATTTCAATCTCAATGCCTTGCGTCATCCCCAAAATTAAAAACACAAGAAAAGATAAAGTAAAAATAAAAAAGGACCATTTGGGTAAACATGGAAGAGACATAGGTCATCTCAATGCTTTGCGTCATCCAAAAAAGGAGAACACAAAAAAAAAGAAAATATTACAAGGGAACATGATATGCACAGGAAAGAAAAATGCAAATATAAAAAGAGCGAGTAATGCAAATGTAAGTCAACCATTAACCAAGTTATTGACTTCACAATCTCAAGTAATGTAAGTGGAATATAAGTAACATAGTTAAGAGGCATGCATTACAAGGACATGGCTAACAACTTCATGCCCCCATGGAGTGTAGGGTAAGAATGAGCCGAGTTGGGTGATGGGAAAGGATCATGCAATAGTGAGAATAGAAAATTCTAGAACTATGGAATGAAGATAGGTTTTGGTGAAGTGTGTGAAGTGTATTTGCTTATCCAATAAATTCAGTAGGTCCAAAATCATTATGCTGATCTAATATACGATGTAAAGCTTTACACTTACTAGTATGATGTCCAAGGGTGCAGTGATAGGCACAAGACATTGTGTCATCTTTGACAAGTTTGGTTCTAGTATGGGGTGGAAGAGTGATGAGACCATGATGAAGGATTATTTGAAAAGCTTCTTCATTATCATATGGACGACAAAGTAATTGAAAAAATTTATCATTAGGCGAGATTGAATGTGGTGAAACAGGACCAAGGGTGATGTCTTTCTCTTGGTCATTATGATTAGGAAAGGATTGCTCATGAGGAAGAAGGGAATTCAAGTCGGGAGGAGAATCAAAGATCATTGTACCATCATCATGAAGTCTCCAATATTAAAAAGGAGGCTTATCAGTATGAGGAGGATCTTGATATCCTTGTCCTATTGTGTTTTCTTTTGTTGGTCTTTGTTCAAGAAGTTGATGAATATTATGCTCATTTGTTGTATCACAACATTGTTTACTTAGGATAGTAAAGCATTTTCCATATGTTTCTTCAAGGTCAATGGGAGTGTTTGTAACTTTTTGATTATAAAATGGTTGAGGATGTGGTTATTTAGAGGAACTAGGTCCACCTGATGGAGGGAACTTAGGTCCATT